>CM031238.1:599056134-599071286 GCA_018340775.1 Taxus wallichiana var. yunnanensis
TTTACTAATTGTGGTAAATTAATGTGAGTAATCTGGTTGTTAAAATTAATTAATCAAATTGGGACATAAGAAAGTAATTATTAGAGTTGTTGGCCTAAAATTAAAGTGTTGTAAGGAAATGTGTAAGTGATGTGTAAGAGATGTGTAAGTTGATTTTGGAGTATGAAACACTCCACCTTCTTTGAAATTTGAATTTGTCCTTGGAGGCTGATTTTGGAGGCTTGTGGGACAAGTTAAACTTGTCCCATACCTCTTAAATTTGCATGCCAACCTTACCTATGGTTGGAGGGTTTAAATTTAGACCTTCTTTATGCATTTTTGTAAGTCAAATTGTATGTTTTAATTGCACTTTCTTACATGCTTTTAATTTCAGTCCTTTGGGGTGTGGGCTTGTTTTGGAGTGTGTAAGTAATCTGTCATATTATTCACCCACCCATTTATTATGCATTGGAGAATGAAGTTGACCTTGGGTGTTGGAGTTGAGGATGTGTGAAGTGGCATCCTACATGGATCCACCTCATCCTCTTCTCTTCCATCTTCTATATATTCGAATTCCTTGGCTTGTTTTTGGGTTGCTTCAATTTTATCACTTCATTTTTGGTGACTTGTTTTGGGGTTTTGGAGCTCTTGCAAATTGGGAGGAAATTGAGATTGTTGCATACTTGTTGATTGTTTATCTCTTGGATTGTTTTCCACTAGAGAGCTTGATGTTTTGAACTTGGAAAAAACTCCATCATGGAGAGGTAAGAGCTTAGCTCTTGGAAATGCTCTCCTTTCATTTTTATGCATATGTGAATGGTTGAATATTTGAGTGTGTTGTTTTATTTGTTAGTTGGTTGGGTAAATGGCCTAGGAATGGTGTAGGAGAAGACTATGGGGTTTTCTTATGGGAGGCATAAGTGTTTTGGGGAGGTATAAGTGTGGAGGGAGTTGGGATTTGGGTTCCTCCTTGTAATAAGAAATAGATTACATTTCTTTACTCGTTATGGGGTGCCATAAGAGGTTGGGGAGGGATAAGGAAATTTGAGGAATAAGGGGTACTTGGGGGAGGCATAAGGGCATGTCGAGAGATTTTAAATGATATATATTTTGGTGGTTTGTTCTCGCTGGTGATACCCATTTCACCTTTGGGAGGCATAAGTAGCATCCCCCATAGTTTCTTGCTCCCTTGGCTTGCATGATGAAGCTTGAGTTGTTTGTTGTCTTTACTTCGTGATTGCAAACCGCACTTTGTTTTGGATTGTGTTTTCAATGAGATATTTTTCTTTTTGTTATGGAAGCCTATTGTTTCCATGTGCTCAAAAACATCTTTTATTGCATTGTGGTTGGGGCTTGGGGGCCAATGAAGAAGGATGGCTTCTCCTTTCATTGGATGTCTTGGTTGGGTGGAGAGTGTTGTCTTTCCCCCTGTTCTATTGTGGTCAAATTGAAATAAAGAAAATGGAGGATATTCATGTTGTTGTTCTGGAGCAGAGGAGAAAGACAAGTTTGATAGTCCTTGTTGAGATTATTCTTATTGTAACCCCTTCCCACTTTGAAGTGGATGACCTTGTACATTATTTGTGATGGAAAGATGTGTTGTATTGGCTATGAAAGTTGTAAATTGAATTGTGAAAGAGATATACTTGTTCTCTGTTTTTGAATAAATGTGGAAGAAATTGTATTCTTGTATATTGTAATTGAGGAAGAAGACAAAGTTATGACAGTCCCTTGCGAAACTACTTTTGTAAACCATTTCCCCACTTGATGTGGATGAAAATTTAATATACATTTTGTGCTGAAGAGTTACTATGTTTTGGAAATGAAATCCCCTTTGAATGTGAAAGAAATATACTCGTATTCTGTTTGTAAAAAGGAATGTAATGAGAAGGAGTTGTGATTGTAAAGTTGTATTTGATCCAAAAAAAAAAAGTTGTAAAAGAAATATTTTCAATCGAATAGATGTTGTTTTACCTTATACAATGAAGTTATTATTGTTTGAAATATGCTTTGAAAATGTTGTACAACTCTTTGTTTGAATGTGGAAAATGTATTCAGAATTATTGCATCCTCTGTGTTTGAAAAGCATGTTTTTTTTTTGGAAAGGAAATAGAAATTTCTTTCTTATTTCTACATTTTGATTGAAGGAAATAGAACATTGTAATATTGGATTAGAATGAAATCATATTTTAAAGTTTGGTAAATGTAATGGATCAATTCGAGTTGGAAGTTGTAGAGCTCTGTTAGATGATTTTCAAATTAGCAAATAATTATCAAAAAAATGTATAGAAATGACCGAAGACTAGGAAATACATTTGAAACATTAATACAAGCTAAGAAAGATCAAAACAATCCCAAAAAACTATAATACTTAAGAAATTTTCATAGAACCTTTCAAAATCGAGCTCAAACAATTTCTTAGTCATTTTTGCTATTAAATTGGGAAATTCAAATTGATCTTCAATCAAACAATTTAATCCTTGAAATCTATCCTAAATTCTTCCAAGTGAAATCCTCCATGTCTGTTTGGCATGTTGAGAAAGAATAAATGGCGGATTTGAACAAATAATTGATAAGTTAAAAATACCAGTTCACTTTCTAAGTGACAGAAAGATGTTTTCTCAAAATTGACCCTTTAAACTTTATCAAAATTAAATTCTTAAGATCTCTATACAAAGAGGATGTCGAGAGCTTTCCAGAAAATCCTTGTTTTCCAAAACGAGTTCCCAATCAAAATTTATGGCCTTCTGAAGTTTTTATTTCATTTAGCTTCAAAAATATTATAACTGTCAAATTTAATTATTAAAATATTCTTAGGCGGACACACGGGCTAAAACTTTCTCTTTTTTCTTTTTTTCCAAAAGGTGTAAAGTCATGAAGTTTCTCGCCACTCCACTAATCCGTAGGCCTTCATGTTTTCAAAAATGATCTAAGTCCAAAAATTTAATTTGGAAATTTTTGTCCGCGGCCCCGCCACCCCACGGACCAATCATTGATCGACACGCGTTGCTTCGTTGGCCGTCGGCAAAGGTGCGGGTGTAAAATTTTCTTTGTCCCAAAATGTCAAAAGCACTAAATGCCTTCCCCGCTCCATCGGCCCGCATCTGGGAAGAGATTTCTTCCCTGCTCCACCGGTCCGTATTTCACCTCTCAGGAAAATTTTTTCTCTCGAAGTTCACGAGGCCGAGTTGGGAAAATTTTCCTCCCAACCCCTCATGCCCGCTCTTGGGAAAATTTTCACCCCTAGTTCCGATGGCCGATAACTCGAGAAATATGAAGAGTTATAAGGACTTATTTATATCAATGGAAAGGTGAGGAAATTACCTATCTAATGGGAATGGTTTCAGAAGTTTTGAGTGCATTAAATATAAGAAAAATAAGATTGAATCTTTTAAGAGAGTTCTTAGAGTGGGTAAGTAAGAATTTACTCGATGATTTTAAATATGTATTATTTTCCCCACTATAATTAAAACTTGCTCTTGTCTTAGATCTTGTGGAATCAAATACCTTGGGTATCTAATTGTTTTGGTCCCTTAACCCTAAAATTTTTCAGGGAGTATTTATAATCAATATAAGTGATTAAATTAATTCCTAAGGAGATTTGAGCTAGTTGTGGACTTATTACACTTGTTTCTTTTTAATGTGGACATAGTAATTATTATAATGGGAAAATTTATCAGTTGAATTTAATTGTCCTTGAGACTTTGGTGGTTAACACTTTAAAAAACATGCATAATTTTCTAACTAAACCTATGTTGTTCATGGGTCTCAAGTGGGAGATTTTAGTGGGTGTTACACGAAAGAAAACCTTCATGCCCACATAAAAACTATGGTCAGTCCTATGCTGGTCTACATACTTCTTCGTTTGTCATGTGCCTCCTGTAGGCTCTATCTCGATCAAAACCACCTGCTACTCCATGTCCTATAACAAAGCTGGTCCAAGAGAAACCTTGTCCTCTAACATGTCCTAGTTAAGAGGTTTCATGCACTCTCTACCATGCAAGGACTGAAAAAGAGCCATGCCTATATAACTCTAAAACTATTATTGTAGGAAAACTCCACCAAGCATGTACTCCTCCGATCTTGACCGATGATCCATAACATACATCCCGAGCATATCCTCTAAGATCGATTCACCCACTCGGTTTGTCCATCCTATCTAGGGTGATATGCTATGTTGAAATTGATTTTCGTTAGAGGGACATGATGCATGGTAGTCCAAAAATGGGAAGTGTATAAAGGATCATGGTCACAAATTATCTTCCACGGAATCCCATGCAACCTGACGATCTCATCCAGATAAACCCATGCCATTGCACTAGCTGTATAAGTGGTTTTCACTAGAGAAAAGTGAGCCACTTTTGTCAATTTATCCACCATGACCATGATGGCATCATGGTGATATCTTGACAAAGGTATCCCAAAAATGAAGTCCATGGAAATGGTGTCCCACTTCCATTCCGGCATAGCATGAGGAAAGAGAAGGCCATCCGGATGTTGATGCTCTTGATCTTCACTTTCTATCTTTCTAAACAGTGTGACACAAATTGAGCCATGTCTCTACAAAGTCCTCTCCAATGGTACAAATGTCTCAATGTAGTGTGCATCTTCTTCACCCTAGGATGGGCTGAATAGGGTACATGATGTGCCTATATTAGAATATCCTTTCTCAATCCTTCGTCTCTGTGAACATAAATCGACATCTTGTGCCTAAGAATTCCATCTTCCTCTAATGAGAAACAATCAAACTTCCCTCAAGGGGTCTCTCGGGACTTGATCCTTTCTCGGCTGCAATATAGAAGATGTCAAGAGGAAGCTACTTGTAGAATCCTGCTCCACAAATCTATGCCCACCTAAAGTGGCCATAACCACATGTATCCATCTATTGAGAGTGTTTGCAACCACATTCTCCTTCCTTTCACATGCTCTATCTCCATATCATACTCACAAAGCAACTCCATTCAACACCACCGACAAGCATTGAGATTGGGCTGCGTGAAGAAATGGTGAAGACTCAAGTGATCTATCTTGAGTGTGAATCTCTCGACCAAGAAGAAAGTTTCTCCATCAAATCAAGGCGTGAACCACTACGCGCAAGCTCAAGATCATGAGTTAGATATTTGAGCTCATAATCCTTGATTTTGAAAGACTTAAAATCCACTACTCTACCCTCCTACATTGACACACCTCCAAGTCCTACCAAAGAATTATTCATTCATACGAAAAACTCACCCCATGGATCCAGGAATCGCAAGAATGGGTGCTATCGTGAGGAACTCCTTTAGTGTCCTAAAGGCCTTCTCACATCTATCGACTAATCAAATTTCTTCCCTTTCCAATTGAAAGGAAGTGATGGGGGGGTGCACAATCCATGAGAAGTCTTGAACAAACCTCTGTAATAACCTACTAACCCCATGAAAGCTGCACACCTTAATCATAGTAGTGTGTGTCGGAAAATCCATAATGGCTCTAATCTTAGAAGGATAAACTGCAATATCTTTCCCAAAAATGATGTGACCCAAATTATTCATCTCTATATGAAAGAAGGCACACTTCTCCAAGTTCCCATAAAGCTACTTCTCACAAAGACATTGAAGAACCTGATGAAGGTGCCCCTCGTGCTCCTCATGTGTACATGAGTAAATAAAAATGTCATCAAGGAAGATGAGCACGAAGTGATCTAAGAAAGTCTGAATACCCCATTCATCAAACTCATAAATATTGTAGGAATTCATCAAATGAAAAGGCACCACTTTGTGAACTCATAGTGCCCATATCTCATACAAAGAATGGTCTTATGAATATCCACCTCTCTAAATCCTTAACCGATGATAGCCTGACTTAAGATCAATCTTAGAGAAAATTGTGGCTCCCTTCATCTGATCAAACAAATCATCTATGCGTGGAAAGGGATAATGATTCTTGATCGTTACCTTGTTCAGCTGGCAAAGTAATCAATACACAACCTCAAGGATCCATCCTTCTTCTTCACAAAAATCATTGGTGTACCCCTAGGGGATACACTAGGATGGATTAGGCCTTTCTCCAAAAGGCCCTCAAGCTCAAACCGAGATCACATGAGCTCTACTATTTTCATCCGAGTAAGGTGCTCATGAGATAGGCTCTACTCCCAGAACTAGATCTATATGGAATTCAATCTCATGTGGGGGTGGTAACCCCGGTAGATCTCCTAGAAATAAATTTGAAAAATCTCTCAAAAGGATGTTTATCTAGTGATGGCCCACTAGACCTATCCTCATATTTGTCATTGAATATGACAACAAATATCCGACAACCCCATTCATACAAACTACTTTAGCTGTATAGCGGAGATGGTGTGAATGGAAATAGGTCTCCCTAACCCCTAAGATCACCGACTCAACTCCTAGATCATCTTCACAAGATATAGTTTTATGGTAACAATCCATCTGGCCATGTGTGCGAGCCAACCAATTCGTACCCAAGATGACTCCATACGAGCTCAAAGGAAGGAAATGAAGATGACTACACACTCCTTAATGAAGGATTCCACCGAGTTCTTGGCTCCGAAGCCATCTCAATGTCCCAACTAAGACTACGCCTAATCGCCACCGGTGTGCATCGCTCTACTAAAGATGGTGTGAAATAAAAAAATCAAGAACCAGAATCAAACAAAATAGAGGTAGGAATACCACCAAGACTACTCGTGGTCTCAATAACTATACTTTGATACTCAACATGGAAGTTCTCAATCATTTGTTTCATAGATCCGATGACCACATCCCATGTCACCAATGGTAGGTTATGAGGTTTATGTCTTACCCTTGTTAAGAGGGTTCCAGTGAAATCTATCAAAAATGTCCATCAAAATCATAACCAAAACAACCTCACGATACTCTCCCATGTATAACAAGTCCGGCGCATTACTCACGGACGTATGTGGTGTGGATCCTAATAATTTAGCTATGTCTTTGCTAAGGTCTCTACTAGAAATCTCCTATTGATGAGCCATCTAGGCAACCTATGTCCTTATGGGACCTCTAGGATGAGGCCTAATACTCGATCTCTATGTGCATCAAATCTTTGTGGAGGTCTATAAGGTGGGCGGGATTATTACTTGTACTATTGTTGTGGTCTAAAAGATGACTCTGTTGAACCCTTTGCACCACAAGGAGGAGGTACTGACCCCCTCGACCTATTGTCCTACATCTATTGGATATGGCTCCAGACTTGCTCTCTAGCCTCGCTTGGGTCTTTCCTCGAGTCTCCTTTGCTATATAGGCCTTCTCCGTACTCAGTAATGTCTATAGATAATGGATATGAACCTGCACCTCAATGTCAAGATTCGAGGCCCGAATGAACCTATGGATCCATACGTGCTCATCCTACATGTAATCAACATACTGGAGTAGATCCAAAATCTTCTCTCATACTCAGCCACTGTAAGAGATGCTTGTCGGAGGTCATGAAACTCATCTATCCTCTATTGTATGAACCTCTCGTGACAAATAGTTTTCTTGAACCGATCCTCAAAAAGTTCCCAGTGTAATGTCTTCAGAATCAACATGGAGCTTCTGCTCCTTTGTCCTCCACAGAGACATCCACTTCGTCTCTCAAGTAGATGGATCACAACATGAGCTTTCGTGTTGCTAGAACAAGGGTAGAGCTTGAAGCATCTCCTCAAGCTCACCAACCAGGCCTCTTCGTAAAATCCACCTATGTCACCAGAATAATGTGATGGCTATAGCTTTAGATCTCCCGATGTGCTCTAAAGATGTAGTCGATGACCGCTAGGCCCCCTGCATGATCATCTCTAAGCCTAGGGCTCCAAGACCTATCTCTGAGTCTCAAACCGGGTCTCCCTTTCCCCTCTCGGTGACTCTACTTTTACTAACTCCACGAGATTTCTCTCCTCTGTGCTCCTCGTTATGCTAAGGAGATGCACGAGCCTCAATGGATGTCACCCTATCATGTCTGACTAGATGTGCTCCTACGGTCCCTCCATGTAGAGTGACATTAACATCCTGAAGTGTCTATAAAATCATTTTATGATATCTTCTACAACATGATCTCATGGTGCTAGTCTAGGTCTAGGTCATGATCTAGGTGATGCTAAGTCTTTTCTATGCCTCTTGCACAGACCAAGGTGAGAGTTAGTTCATTTTCTAGGTTTTATTTTGTTTTCCATGTTCACTAATTATGTAATTTCAAACAAAGTTGTTCTCTAGATTTGAAAGTGTGCTAGGTTTAATATTGTACTAGGTTTAAAGTTTGTGTCTCAAGTCTTCTAGTGTGCCCAAGGGTCTAATATTTTGAACCCATGGCTCTGATACCAAGTGTAATGCCACCTAAATTCTCCCCACTCGAGACCAAGAAAAACCTAGGTTTAGTTAGGAAAAGTTAAGGAATAATTTTTTATTTTTTATTTTTAAGTGTTCCCAACAAAATTTCCAGAGTCAATTACAATAGTTATCAAAACATCCTACAAAACACTAAGAGAGAGAAATTCATCCCTAGCACAGATAGATTATCTTTGCGGGGTGCATGGAAGAAATTTCCCCCAGGAAGAGAGGCATAGAAAGAAACTTTTCTTAGGGTGCGAAGAGAGGCATGGTAGAAACTTTGTTCTCCCAAGCGTGGAAGAGACTCATTCTCTCCCGGGGGTGGAAGAGACTCATTTTCTCATGGGCACACAAGAAGGGAACACACGAGAATCATTTTCTCATGGGCATGCAATATCATCATGCAAGTAGCTCTAGGTGTGCAAGAAGCTCGGGCGAGATAAGATGGGCATGTAAGAGGCTTTAGGTGCGTAAGGCGGGAATGCAAGATGCTTTTCCTCTTCTATGAACTTTAGAAGGCCATAAATTTTGATACGAAACTCTATTTTTGTTAAATGAGGACTTTTCAGAAATATCTCAATGTTCTCTTTGCATATAAACCTTAAGAATTTAATTGGATAAAATTTTAAGGTTTAATTTTGAGAAAATGCTCGCATAGATTATAAAATGGCGGTAACATTTGACTTATAAATTTTGTTTAATTTGACTTCCTTCCTTTCTCTACATGCCAAAAAGACATGGATAGTTGCACCTAGGTAAATATAGGATGGATTTCAAGGTTTAATTCTTTTGATGGATTTACAAATCAAGATTTCCAATTGTACATAGCAAAAAGTCTGTAATTTTGCCTTTTGCTTGATCTAAACGGTTCTTTAAAATTTTCTTAAGTATTTTAGTTTTGTTGGGATCATTTTAGTTATGCAACTACGATTTAATTGTTTCATTTCATTTACTAATGTTGTAGGGTTGTTTTGTTCTATTTCGATTATTAATTGCTAGTATGAAAATTATCTATCAGAGTTCAAATTTGAATACATTTTATTTACATTTACCAACTTTAATCTATGAATTCATTCCATCCAAATCTAACATACTAAGTTGATTTAAATCAAAATGTGCAAAATCTAAAAGATAAAGTTCGAATTTCAAATCATACATTTTCTGCATAATAGAGCATTATAAAATTTCTTCATACGTATTTACATACTTTCAATGGAGATCTCATAATGCATTTCCAACAATCAGATTTAAAATAAAAAGTGCCATTTGTGGAAATATAATACAGCATTATATTAATTCAGAAATGATATCCGACAAATTTCTCTTTCATTCCTTCAAATACAACATACAACATTCATGTCTTTCATATTCTTTCAAAAGCAAAAAACAAAGTATATCTCTTTTACATTTCGAATTACAACTTTCATAGCCAATACAGAACATCATTCCATCACCAATAATATACAAGTTCATCCACTTCAAAGTGGTAAAGTGTTATAATAAACAATAATCTCAACAAGGACTGTCAAAACTATCTTTTCCTTTTCTCCAGGAAAGCAACATGTAGATCCATCATTCTTCATTTTTTATCACAACAAAGGCAAGGGAAAGACAACTTTCTCCACCCAACCAAGACATCCAATGAAAGGAGAAACATCCTTCTTCATTGGCCCTCAAGCCCCAACCACAATGTAATAATAAATGTGTTTCAACTCATGACAACAATAGGCTTCCACAAACACACATGCAAAATTCACATGAAAAGCACAATAAAAAAATAGAATGTAGTTTACAACCACATTAAGACATATAAAACAAAACTTGGGCTTAATCATGTAATATAAAGGATCAAAAAACTATGGGGGATACTACTTATGCCTCACAAAGGGGAAATTGGGTATCACCACATGAAAAAAAAACCACAAAATATAACATTTCAAATCCCCGACATGCCCTTATACCTCACCCAAGTACCCCTTATTCCTCACATTTCCTTATGCCTCCCCAACCTCTTATGGCACCCCATAACGAGTAAATAAATGCAAGCTATTTCTTTGTAAGGTGGAACAAAAATCCCAACTCCTCCACACTTATACCACCCCAAAACATTTATGGCTCCCACAAAATAAACCCCATAACCTTCTCATGCACCATTCTAGGCCATCTACCCAATGAAGCCCACAAACATGCCTAAAACATTCACAATTATAAAAATTCAACCATTTACATATACAATAAAAGAAAGAAAGAAGGGCATTTAAAGAACCAAGCTTCTACCTCTCCATGATGGAGTTTGTTCAAGTCCAAAACAACAAGCTTTCCAATGCAAAATAGTCCAAGATCAACAATCCACAAGCATGCAAAAATCTCCAATCTTCTCCAAAAGCAAGATCTCTCAAAACCCAAAAGAAGTCTCCCCAAAAAATGAAGTGATAAAAGTGAAGCAACCCAAAAACAAGCTAAAGAATTCCAATTAATAGAAGAGGGAAGGGAAGAGGATGAGGTGGATCCATGTAGGATGCCACTTCACACATCCTCAACTCCAACACCAAAGTCAACTTCATTCTCCAATGCATAATCAATAGGTGGGTGAATAATATGATAGTTTTACTTACACACTCAAATCAAACCCACACCTCAAAGGACTGAAATTAAAACTTGTAAGAAAAGTGCATTAAAAAAACATTCAACTTGACTTACAAAAATGCATAAAGAAGGTCTAAATTTAACCCTCCAACCATAGGCAAGGTTGGTATACAAATTTAAGAGGTATGGGACAAGTTTAACTTGTCCCAAAAGCCTCCAAAATCAGCCTCCAAGTTCAAATTCGAATTTCAAAGAAGATGAAGTGTTTCTTACTTCAAAATCAACTTACATATCTCTTACTCATCAGCTTACACATGTCTTACAAAATTTTAATTCAAGTCCAATAACTCTATTAAATACCTTCTTGTGACATATTTTAATTAACTAACTTTACAACATGATTACTCACATAATTAACACACCATTTAATAAATAATGAAAGGGTGAATGCACCAAAAATAAACACATGCAAACATTAATAAAGGACCAAATAAAATAAAAATACATAAAATACCTTGGTCACATTTGAAGGTGATCCCCCATGGGAATATCTAACACAAAAAACACACACAAACAAATACGATTTCCATGGTGACCTGTTGAATTCATCTAGAATTCCAAAGTGGTTGGTATATCAATCCCCCGATGTTTTTGTGATATTTTAAACCTGTAAAATACAAATACCTCCTTCACTCTTGTGTGGCCACATTAAAACATCCAAATGAATATAATATACTTCAAAAAGTCATCATCATATATATATATATATATATGAATCATCAAAAATCATCAAAAAAATCAACAATGTATCACTTACAATTTCATCAACAACTCTATCATCATCAATCTTTAATTCAATTTTCATTTTCTAGGTTTACTCAAAATATCCAATTATCGCAAGTCCGAACAACACCTATAATATAACAATGTCAAATAGTATATTAACAATAGTATATAAAATGTATAAAATACCCTCAATAACATCATGTATGAGATATGAACCAAGTCAACAATAATCCATGCTCTAACATCATACTAAATCAAAATATAATAATGTCCATAATATAGTCAACGGTGTCATGATCAATATCAAAAAGATGTCAAATGGAAGTGGGCAATACAACTATGAGATATGAAAATTATATAAGCTCTTAAATATGAAGGCCTTGTATAAAGGGATTTCATATGGGCAAGCATGATTATTGTAAAAATTCTTTTCTTTAATTTATTTTCGGATAACATTTCTTTCTTTGAATAAAAAATGTTAAAAAATGCTTTTATTTTCTAAGGATTCTAATTGATGAACTATATGGTATGGTTTTGTTATAGGTTATATGTGTCATTCCATGCATATACTGGTATTTATATGCTTTCATTCAGCCTACACCTATGCATAGATATTATATTATATGCACAATGAACATTGTGGTTCAGTATGAATACTTGTTCCCTAAAATCTTCTTGGGCATTATGTGATTGAATAGAAAAATATGAGAGGGAAATATACACGTCGCTCATATATTAGATGATGGTAATTTGTAGTATTATATTTATGTCTTACTCTCATTGTTAGTTAATTTATAAACATAAAAACAATATGTGTTTTCATCATTAAAAATAATTAAAAAATAGTGATTTAGTCACATGTATCTTCACTACTTTAGAATGTCGTATTTTTGTTGTATTGAGAAGCAATCTATGTAATGAATTATTGAAATTTACATATGAATAATAACGGAAATGGATGTGCATAGTTTTCTCAATTTTGGTTTCTATAAAACAAAAGAAAATTTGTATTATGGGAATAAATAAAATTATTATGTATTGAAGGAAATAATTAGATTCTAAATAATTTTGTGTGACTTGCCATAGGACATCTTTATTTATCTTCAATTTTCTATGTAATGTACACTCTAAGTGCATTGTCAATTTGATTTTTTGAATGTGTGTATAAAATTGTGATCGGTTCTCTATCATTTACTTTTGATAATATATGAATTTTTTAAGTTGATCATCTAATGTCAATGAATTGTTTGTTGTCTTCTAACCATTTCAGGTCTTAAATGTAAGTTACAAGAAAAAAACCTTACGATAATATTTATTGTGATATAAATTATCTTTGAGAATTTGAAGTAATTAACATAGTAAATAAATAATATGGTGCCCCTATTTTGGATTCATATGAACAAAATTGCGTAGATATGTCAGTATATATTATTTCATTTCTTGTACATGCATAGATATAATTTTTTTATTCCTAGATTGTCCTATAGTCAAATAATATGTTACTTTCCTCATACTATTAAATAAAAAAAAATAGATGATTTAACATTCTATCACTTGGGTGCATATGAGGGATATCTACAGATTTTGCTTTGTAAAAATGCATCTTAGAAAATGTCATTTGATTTGACCCTTGTAAAATTGCAAACCTTGTATGTGTATACAAGTCTCAATTTTTACTCATAATGTGAGAATAGTTATGTGATTTAGGTCAATGTGTAGAAAAGTAAGGTTTTTCACATGTCCATGTCGTGGACATGACTTTTACTTCTAGGGAAGCTCTATTTTGATTTAGGGTTGTTCTTTTATCAAGCAAACTATTCAACATCTCAACTTTTTCCCTTTGATTTATGTTGAATGTTAAGCTCCAATATCGTGTGGACCTTTCAAATGGTGCACTTTCAAGACAACATTGCTAGCCTCTAAATTTAAAATCCAACTTTTAGATAGGAGGTTGAAAGAAGGTGTCATTTTTCCGCAGAGAAAACTATTCTATGTAATGATCAAGCATTAATCAGTATGAATCTATCTTTTTCCTTTGAATATGTCACTTTCACTCATTTTTACATTACTAAAATTTTCTCCTTTGCATTTTTTTATGTGTTATAGGATTGTTATTGTTTTTGACATGGATATTGTGTAAAACGCATACCATGACTGTGCTTCAACTCTACTTCCAACGCATTTCATTCATGGAAAGCATTCCAGGTCTAGAAACAAATCATAGATACGATAATGCTTTGGTGTAACAAACACCTCATCAAAAGAAATTATTTCTTCCAAATAGTGAAAGTGTCCATGTACATATCAATGCATTGAATACATCCACATGTGCACATGTTCCATTTAAGTTCATGTCTTGGAAAACATCTCTTTGAGAATTTAATACAAAAGGTAGTTCTTCCTATTTTGTGGATAACAATGGGCAATAAATCCACGTTACTTGTTTCGATAAGATTGGACAATTTTTTATGACCAAATTAAGAGTGGAAAGATGTACACCATCACAAATGGAAGAATAGGAAATCTATAACCATGTTAAGCAACCATTTGAACAATGATTTGAGATTTTTCTACAAGCATATTTGACTATCGCTCCTCTTCTTGTGAATGAGGGTGTAATACATTTTCTATAGATTTCTCTTCAATAAAATTAAAGATATACCTTGAAAACCTATTAATTTCTCTATTGACATAATCAACATTGGTTTAGCCACATCTTTCGTGCTCCGTGATCCATAGGCACGATAAGAGTGAAACTATAAGAATAACACTTCTGATGAAGGATATGTCTAGATTTAGTATTTGTGTTACTTTTTGGGGTCAACCTTTAGATAATCTTGGGAAATAACTTTAAGAAATTATTTTTGTTCCAAAACTCCATTATTGGCAATAAATTTTTCCTGGGTCTCCAATTTCAATGGAACTTCCATAGTAGACTGTCTCCAACACCAAATGGTTTTTCAACCCTCAAGTTCCTAAAACTAATACACTTCGTGAGTGGGTTGTCTTAGATGGTTACATTTTTTGCAAAACCTAAATCAAAAACAAATTTCTTGGCCCTCCAACGAACTTCAAATCTGCATAAACAATCTCACAAATATTTCAAATGGGAAATATAGATAACAATATGTGGGCTACACTTACCGCTATAATCACGAACATGGCTTTGGATAATTTCTCTTACATTGCTTTCCCGATCAAAAATAAAGGAATAAATTCCATGAGGAACAAAATGGCTTGTGGTTATGTGAAAATTAAAAGAAACATGTTGAACAATGTGATTATAGATACACACTCTAAGATAGATCCGAAAGTTTTCACCAGAGAGCTACAATCAAGCCATAAAATTTGATGGACCGGCTTAATCAATCATGGGTATCACAACTAAAAACCTCCACCATTGTTATGTGCATAGATGATGAGGCTAAAATGAGATTACAAATGAAATTATCATCCATGAATACAAATTCACTTCTCTCC
>CM031238.1:599071386-599148090 GCA_018340775.1 Taxus wallichiana var. yunnanensis
AAGATAACTACCCTAGAATGGATTCATACACAGCCTTAAATAAAGGTAACAGCATTACTATATGGGACCGTGCATACCATGTATGCCATAAGTGATAAATATGTTATTTCAATACTTGGTTAACGAATGGAATATTTTCTCGTATTTACGATGATTATTATGTTAGCTAAAATTTGATACTTGCATCTCAACCGGGAGTTGAGATAATGTTGGTACTTGTATTTATAGTGGCTTGGTCTACAGCGCTTACTTATCTTAGTTAGTCAAATGTATCTTGGACATATTAGCAAAACATGACAATGTCGTTAATCGTAGCTCATTCCAATGAGTAGGACCGTTGTACTAAAAGAAATATATAGAGACATGGAATAAGCAACCAAAAAGGATACCTAAATATTATACGAACTTGTGGATTGTTGGAATCTTTGTTAATATAAGTATATCCTTAAAATTGTGAAATAAATAACTCAAATTATACTTCATATCACCGAGTTTCTATGAAGGTTTGATGCTTGGGTAATATCGATGAATAATATGAAATCGTACTTGTATTTATTATATAAGCTTAATGTCGTTGGTGTTTTTATTTAATTGAAAGATAATATTGTTGGGTACTTAAATATGCAAAGTAGGTCGAGGGTATTAGGTGAGCGTCATTATTATTTACCTGTAATTTAAGTATGTTTAATTGCATGATTAAGGTTGTATATCTAGTCTCTTGGGATGGTGTTCTTATGTAAGCAAATCTTAAGGAAGTGAACATTAATGAGTATGAAATGCATTATCATGAGATGTGCGGTTAAGTTTTAAATGTCTATTAGAAATTGCTTGATAAAGAGTACTGCAAACTTTCATTTATTTAAATACTAGATGGCATAAGTTATTAGGAGAGGTTTATATCTTATCATGCTCGGTTCTACCGAACTCGACTCTAGATAATATTTGTGCAGATGGATTATGCGAGTAGATTAAAGAAAAGAGTGTAAAAGTTTCATCACCAAATTATGAAGTTCTTTGTGGAAAGTTCAATGCGTTGTAAATTTTGTAACTTTGCTTTGCAAGGAGTTTAGAAGATCTCTTGCCTTGGTATGTTCGAAAATACGTAGTGAAGTGTTCTTTCCCTTTTGTTAGATTAGTAACTTATCCTGGGTGAGGAATGATATTCAATCCTTACCTTGGCATAAATATTGTAATACCTTGTTTTTTTTGAGAATAAAGTGTTAAGTCAAACTCTCTCGACATCTTGTAATGATGTGATATAAGTAAAATTAAATGGAGTGGTTAACCCTTATAGAAGTTAACTAAAATATATATATTCAAATAAATTAATAGAGATGACTCACTTGAGAACAAGATTTCCTTTAAGTACTCAAAGGTGAAACTATCCTCAGAAAGTAAAATTTTATAAATTGATATCCCTAGCTAAACTAGTGAACACTACCCCTTTTGGGTGAACTCTTAAACAAGCTTAAGGGAAAACAATGGTTAGTTTTTGGAAGATAATAAGATTTAGCAAGTAGGGGAAAACTTTAAGTGAACTACTCTGCAGTGTATAAGGAATTAACTCAGTTTATAAGTTGAAATTGTGTGAATCATATATTGAATCTTTCTGAAAAACATAAGTCATGAGATAAAGGGTGTTTTATCAAAATAAATAACCTTCAATCATATCTTACTGTGACTTGCCCTAACTGTAAGTGTGTTTTGTGGTCGGACTTCTATGTTGTCATGTCTAAAAGAAAAGTAAATTGTCCTTGAAAGATGTGAATGTTTCCATGTCTTGCCTTTATGGCCATCCTTGTATCAAGTTGTTCACGCGTGTTAGTTGTACTTTCCATGGTGATGACATGTTACGTGTCATGTTATGTGTCAAGCAAGTCAAAAAAAAAGTTATCCTCAGTATTTCACTACGTTGTCCTTGTGTTTGTATTTTTCGTGTGTTACATTTGGTATCGAGCGTAGGTTCATGCTCTCGAACCTATGGGCCGGATTGGTGTTGTATGGTGATGTTGCATGGTGGTGGTGGTGTTACATGATGATACTGCATGATGATGATGATGTTGCATGATGATGATTTATATTGGAAGAGTAATGTGCTTTAAGCGTGATGTGATTATTGTCGTAATTGTGTTTTTGTGGACGCACATGACGTGTATGTCACCTTGTGCGTGTTTGTGATCATGTTGATATGTTTGGGGATGGGAGTATTCTCTCTCCTTCTTGTGGATTCTAGGAAGAGTTCACGTGTGAATTATTGTTTGTGATGTGTGAAAAGAATTCTAATGTGGATGACGTAGTATTGGAGCATTGTGGCATATTGTGATATGTGAGTGTATCAATGTGTTGTATGACTAGTTGATGTTAAAAGAAACGAGTTGTATCATGATGTTTTACCATGTTCAAGAAATGTGTGTACCACCTTGCTATGTTGCAATGGATGTTATGTTGTGATGTACTATGTTCATCGTATGTATGGCTGTGCAAATAGGCAATGCTTCATGTTGTGATTTTGGGTCATACGATGAGTGTATGAACCCTATCGTATGGTGATTGCACTTTGGGTGCGTAGAATGTGGTAAAGTGATGTGTTACACTCAAAGAATGTATGATCGTGATCTACCACCTCAGATATGTACCATACGTAAGACGTTATGGTAGTTATGTGTGTGTGCCACCGTTATGTTAGTACCGTAGTTGCATGTTATGTTGTGAACCTTACGCTAACCGATCCTGAGGGAAATTGGTAGAAGTGTATGTTGAGAGTGAGGAATGGTGTACCATGGGTCAATAACTCGAGCTAAAACTCGGTTTAGTAGATAACATGTGATTCTTTCCTCTCTCCCTATGTGGTTGTATGTATGCAACCTTAGTGTATCTATGACTATGTTTAGCCTTGTCGAAGGGTGGCGGGATGATTTAGATGGAGGTGATGACAATCGTATTATTGATATGTATTTTACGAAATGAGGCTCGATGTTCCGAAGTCTTTAGCAACTCGCTTGAGTACCCCTTTGGTGGCTAGATAAGGCCACACATGCGGTTATCGTAATGTGACATTATTATAAGTTGATTTTATTCGTAAATTGAGTTTTTACTTTATTTTGCAAGGACCAAAGAGCTTTTCTTGATTGCAATGCTTTACAATTTTGGCATTTCCTTGGTTTGTGGCACTAACATGGGGATTTTGATACTAACTTTGGCTATTTGGCCATTTATTTTAGCTTGATTTTGGGTCTTCTTTTAAATTTGGAATTTTTACCGCCTTGCCCAAGGCTTGTACTTTGCCACTTGGCACTTTGATTGGATTGTTGTGCTGGTTCTAATGTCGTGATGTGTGGAATAGGGTCATGGGATGCACCATGGATTGGTTGGACCTATGGACCCGCTTCGTTGTATGGGGTACACCCTAAGCTGGAGTACATATAACTAGCGGGTTGTTGAACCACGCGTTATTATGTCACTTGGGTTAGGAGTGTTCGAACTCTATGTGTCTTGGACCATGGGGACAACCGGCCTCCTTGAGGGAGGCATAAGAGTTTGAGAGAGGCATAAGAGTTTGAGGGAGGCATAAGAGACTTGAGGGAGGCATAAGAGTTTGAGGGAGGCTTATGATATTTGTCTGTATGGTTGATGTTTCAGGGGATATATGTTGAGTTATTGTGATATTTGGTAGTGGTCTTTTGATGTATGTGTTACTCATGTCAGATGGATATGTGTTGTGATGTTGTGGACATGTCATTGATCCCCTTGTGGACACTATGTACCTGTGGCATTTGTTTGGTGTTATGTGAGTTTTTCATTGGTGCAAATTAAGGAAATGTCTAGTGGATTGTAATCTTGCTTTTGGTTAAGTATTTTGGTATGTCAGTCATTGATGTGTGCCGAGTACTATGTTATGTGGAGTGTGCCTATTCTATTCCGTAATTGTGTAACCTTTTGTGGTGTAATACAGTCTTGAAGTATATACTTGTGTGCTTGTGAATCTGTAGGGTCTTGTGAACCTGATAGGGTGTTGTGTTAGCAGTTCATGTTGGGCACCCACAATAAGGAATAAATCAAAACCCTTCAATGATGATATTTTTAAAAGAAACTAAAACTAGAAATAATGTTAATGGAAAGAGACTAATGAAAATGATGAACAAGAAAGAACCGCAATCTTCACGGAACACTAAAAGTTAAAAATTCTACCAATGTTCCTAAGGCTACCTTGCTGACCGTGCTTTAATCAACTAAAATGTTAAACCATAAACTGTACTTTCTCCCTTTACACTGCCTTGGTCATGAACCTTTTTTTCCGTTGTGTTATGTCGCATCGAGGACGATGCTTTCTTAAGGGGAGGAGAATGTAATGCCCCGCTGGGCATGGGCTTCCTTTACGCCACCTTGGCCTCCCCCCCCAACCACCCAACCTACCAAATTTTAAGGTCATGCATATGTCTCGTCTTTGCACGTGGGAAAGATGGAGTCGGTGGAGGCTTATTTTTTCTTCACCAAAATCTTTGATTTGATCCTCTCATTCAATGCACTCGATACTACTTGGACAAATTGACATTCGATGCTAGTGGAGTAGGCGTGTTGCATCCACCTTCTTGAATGCTTTGCGAGGTGTGTTCTTGTCAAGGATTTACACGTAGAACCTGCAACAAGTCATTTCGGGTTCCTCCTTCGAGATATTTTTCTCAAAATCATGTTGTATAGGAAGTTTCAGTGGAGCGTATAACTGAGATTCTCCTAGGAAAGTGCCGTGAGGAAGTTTTTAGATTTATGCAGCAGCCTGACGGGTAGAGAAATAAACTTATCTCCTTAAATCGTGGCCTCCAGGAGAGAGAAATGCGGACACTGGCAGTAGGCGATCCCAAGGAACCGTTGGTGCCGAACTTGATGTTCTGGTTGCACGCGACCACAGTCTTGATCAGTTGTTGCAAGATCTTGCAGCTGTAGCAGAAAAAAATGAGATAAAGTTTTAGTCGAGCTGTCTTGCCTTTTCATTTTGGAAAGTCGCTTCTGTCCAGGTGGCGGATCTAACATGGAAGAAGCTCGATCAAATCTTGAGGCAAGTTTTGCAAGTGAGGCTGAGATTTGCGTTCACTACTGTTTCTTTTGCTGACCGGAAGTTTTCCAGTGCCTAGCCATGGGTTAGATATGGTGGTTTTAGATGAAGCCGCAAGCTAGTGTAACAGGCGTGTTACCTCCACGTTCATTGGGTGTTGTATGGTGTGTTCTTGTTGGGGATCCACAGCAACTGCCTACAACAATAATTAGCTAGGCAGCAGGCATGTTGCAGTAGTAGAAGCCTTTGAGCGCTCCAACAAGTAGGTGGTCCAACCTTGTTGTTATCCGTTCAGTTTTGACTGCATCCTCAAAGTCGGGATTCTCCTTCAAGATATTTTGTATCAAAATCGATTAAGTGACAATAGGAGTATTACCAATGGACACTGATGAAAATTATTGCAAGGATTCTCTTATGAGACTTTACTTGTTTTACGCTATAACTCATGGAAGAGAATCTCTTAAGGCGTGGGTCTGTATCATGTCGGAATATTCTCAAGCACAATTTTCCTTGCAATCGTATGAGCCGCAATAGAGGCACTAAGTTAGCAGGCATAAAAGGTCTTTGTTGAAATTATCATCACCTTACAAGCTTCAACCGCAATGTTTGCACCGAGAGTTTGATGTCTGTCCTCAAATCGATGAAGGAAAAGGTTTATCCATCAATATGGTAGATTCCTTTCAGAGCCAAGAGCTCTGCTATCTTTCTTGTCCTTTGGGTTGTCATCAAATCTGCATTTTTGGTGGCCCTATGTTCCTTATGCCTGGTTTGGTTATTGCCTTGTATGTAAGCAGGAGCACTAAATGTTGTTTTAACGGAAGTGCATCAAAAGAAATGTGTTGTTACTTGTAAAATCTTTAGGCATAATGAAGACGGTGGATGGGGTTACACATTGAAGGTCACATCAATGTTTGGGATAGTACTAAACTATGTAACTTAGAGACTTCTTGGCCAAGGGTCTGATGGAGGAGATAAAGAAACAATGGAAAAAGGTCGTGTATGGATTTTGGACCATGGCAGTGCTACTGCTATACCTTCATGGGGAAAAATGTGGCTTTCGGTGCTTGGAGTATTTGATTGGTCTGGAAACAATCCGTTACCTCCAAAGATTTGGCTTCTTCCATATTTTCTTCCCATCCATCCGTGGGAGGATGTGGTGTCCTTATCGAATGGTTTATTTCAGTGTCATATTTTTTATGGGCGGAGATTTGTGGGACCTATAACTGAGACTGTTATGTGTTTAAGAAAGAAGCTCTATACAATGCCTTATGAGAAAATAAACTGGAATATAGCACGTAATATGTGTGCAAAGTTTACCGGAATGGTTATTATTTCTCTTGCATGGTATTGGGACACCGTGTCGGTGAGAGGAGTGCGTTTGGTGGAGAAATAATTTTGGGACTCTTTGGGAGAAGGGGTGCTGCATGGCCTTGGGATATAGCGTTTAAAACAGGCATGATAATCCCTAACCCTCTCTCTTAATGATTTATTTCTTTTAGCATTTAGATAAATCAATATCTTCAACTTTGTTCGAATCCTGTAGATGTGGGTTTCTTTTTGGAATGTGGATGTGTTTTTTCTTTACTAAGTAGATAGCGTTTGGACTCTGGATATCATATAACACGTATTTACACATATTGAATCCTTCTTGAAAGAGATGCTCAAAAAGAGACGAGCTTTCCAAATGACTTTTAATCATAATTGCATGAGTTGATCTCCCCCTTTTACAATTTATTTTATTTCTTGTTTGAAGTAGAAGAAATCTCTACATCGATTCTTGCCCACCGATTTTATAATGTTGGTTTATCTTTTGCCTTGATTATACCTTTGAAGGATGGTTTCGTAGAAAATAGTATGGAGCGTGAATGAGGTTCATAATTTTTCTTGTATTGTCTATATTATGTAGAACATGGCTTGAAAAGGGAATTTCCGATATGACTGTATTTGGATTTTACTTTGCGATTTTATAATAATTTAAACTCCCACTAAGATTGGGGCTTCCATTTGGGAAGAGTCATACTAGTTTATTTGGTCTTCTAGATAGCTCCATCTCGAGTCATTTGATTATCATTTACCTTGGGGATTATTGAAAACCCCTCACCAGGACCTCTACTATTACTATTACTATGAGCTTATTATTAGATTGGAACCCTCCTGAAGCATGCATTAATGGGTTTTCTATGACCTTTACAAATATGTTATGCACGTAATTCATTATCCTCTGTGGATAATTAATTGGCTTAATTTTTGAGGCACTACTTGGATCCTTGAATCGGTTAAAGTAATATTGGATACATCGACATTCCTCAAGTTTGATTGATATGTGATGCCCTCATGCATATGAATTCAAGCAATGCCTGAAATATGAAATTATAAATTTATCTTATACTTGACCTTGAAGCTTGTCGAAAGACGTTTGGTAGAAAAACAGATGAATAGGGAAGTTAAGATAACTACCCTAGAATGGATTCATACACAGCCTTAAATAAAGGTAACAGCTACCATAATGGGACTGTGCATACCATGTATGCCAGTAAGGATAAATATGTTATTTCAATACTTGGTTAACGAATGGAATATTTTCTGGTATTTACGATGATTATTATGTTAGCTAAAATTTGATACTTGCATCTCAACTAGGAGTTGAGATAATGTTAGTACTTGTATTTATAGTGGCTTGGTCATGTGCTTACTTATCTTAGTTAGTCAAACATGTATCTTGGACATATTAGCAAAACATGACAATGTCGTTAATCGTAGCTCATTCCAATGAGTAGGACCCTTGTACTAAAAGAAATATATAGAGACATGGAATAAGCAACCAAAAGGATACCTAAATATTATACGAACTTGGATTGGTGGAATCTTTGTTAATATAAGTATATCCTTAAAATTGTGAAATAAATAACTAAATTATACTTCATATCACTTTGAGTTTCTATGAAGGTTTGATGCTTGGGTAATATCGATGAATAATATAAAATTGGTACTTGTATTTATTATATAAGCTTAATGTCGTTGGTGCTTTTATTTAATTGAAAGATAATATTGTTGGGTACTTAAATATGCGAAGTAGGTCGAGGGTATTAGGTGAGCGTCATTATTATTTAATGTAATTTAAGTATGTTTAATCGCATGATTAAGGTTGTATATCTAATCTCTTGGGATGGTGTTCTTATGTAAGCAAATCTTAAGGAAGTGAACATTAATGAGTATGAAATGCATTATCATGAGATGTGCGGTTAAGTTTTAAATGTCTATTAGAAATTGCTTGATAAAGAGTATTGCAAAATTTCATTTATTTAAATACTAGATGGCATAAGTTATTAGGATAGGTTTATATCTTATCATGCTCGGTTCTAGCAAAACTGAATCTAGATAATATTTTGCGAGATGGATTATGCGAGTAGATTAAAGAAAAGAGTGTAAAAGTTTCATTAGTTCAAATTATGAAGTTCTTTGTAGAAAGTTCAATGCGTTGTAAATTTTGTAACTTTGCTTGCAAGGAGTTTAGAAGATCTCTTGCCTTGGTATGTGTAGACACCTAAAATTGATTATCCAATCTGGGTGTCCTTTGTGCGCTTTTTCTCTCTCTCTGTAACTTGAGGCACGCACGTTTACGTCACCACTATCCCCTTGGGATATTATCCGATTTGTGATTTAAACACCTATTCTAAGTTTAATTCACCCCATTATATCTTACCCGTGAGTAATTAAATATTAAATATTTAATTACACCTCTTCCCATGTATCTTAACCACTTATCTACCCCAAATTTATTCTATCTATGTATCACCCCTATTTTTCCTCTTCCCCAAGCGGGATATTTCCCGTATTTGGGGTAACTCTTATCTTTCTAGAAATCGTTCATTTTGGCCATCTCGGGAGTCAGCCTTCACTTGATCGGCGCCCGCCGATGCAGCTACGGTCGGCGCCGATTTTTTAGGAGCGGCGCCGATTATAAATAGAAGCCCAGAACTCAGTTCTAGGGACGAAAAAAAAGGAAGAAGAAGAACACACGCACGAACAGAGAGAGAGAGAAAAGAGACAGATCGCGAAAGAGACACAGGTTGTAAGAAAGAGAGATCTTTTAGCATCAAGTGTATCAAATGAGAGCAGATCTGTCCCGAATCAATCCGAGAGGAGCACTCGCATTACTCGCTTCTATCACATCAACATCGCACGTATCCATCGATCTTCTGGTGACTTCTGCCCAGATTACCTCACCGACTTTCGGCACATCCAGCAGACGTCGACGATCTGTCCATCACTTTCGATTTCCAAATCTTCTCGCACTGTCCCCGATTGACCGATCTACTTTCAGTCGACGCCGATCTTATTCAGTCGACACCGATTCTTCATAACCGATGCCGATCACATCGGTCGACGCCGATTCTACCATTATCGACGCCCGATCATCCTCGCCAGACATGTAAAAAGGACACAGTAACACAAATCCAGCTTTATTTCATAGTTTTCTTTTTTCTCGTAGCTTTACATCTCACTGTTTAGATTCTATTTTATTACTGTAATCAGAAAATCTAGTCCTTACGTACATCTTTTATCATGTATGCTTCTTTACTTAATTGAAAATGTGGATGACATCCACCAAGGAAGCTTATCGCTTTCCCGGACCCGCTTCTCGGGAAGTCCACCTAAATACCTTTTGCGTGGTCTTTTACACAAGCATCGGTGTCTTGCAGGTTACTCGGATCTATTGTGCGAATGCTCGTGTGCGCCCGTCTTATCTACATCGACCTCCTTATCCGTCTACATCTTCGGATCTTGTCCATCAGGTATCAATTTTATTGGAGTTTTTCAGGGTTTTTGTGTTTAGTTTGGTGCATTAACTTGGACAGGTAACAAGCGCGAAATTCTTGATCTACATTCTGGACGGTGGGACTTGAACCAAAGTCCCTTATTGGCAAGTTCATTTCTTTTCTAGTTTTGAGCTTTGTTCTTTTTCTTCACTGATTTCTATCAGTTCTGCTTGAGCATTTCCTTTCATCGTTTTAATCTTGCTCTTTATGTGAAATTTTTATTTCCTTGAAATTTTCCTAGTTCCTTGAAATAGAAATTTATTTCGGATTATCTGGATATATCTTTCTCGATTTTGTTTGGTGTTTGCTTAACCTCTTCTTACGGAGCACTTTTCTTGTTCGTGGATTGTTCGGGGAAGAGCTCAACAACGCGCTTTTTGAAGTCCACACACCTTGGAGAGCTAAGTCTACATGTGTATTTCTCTTTACGGTGTTTTCTCCTTTTTAGGAACTAAAAATTTTTAAAAAAAGTTCTTTGTTTGTTGTCCATCACATTCGAACATTTCAATTTTGGTGCTTAAAAAGAATTTAATCGCATTTGGGAAAGAATCTGTTTGACTTGTCTTCATCAAATCAAACACTTCATTTTTAAGTGCTTAAAAAGAAATTTTTCTTTGTCATTCTTTACATGTTTCTCATCTAGTTTTAATTAGGCTGGAAAATTGATCAAAATCGGTAGATGACACTATTTGATTTTTATTTTTCACCCTTGCACCTGTTTTCAAAGCCAAAATCACTAGGTATAAAGCATTTAAACACAAATTCCTTCCCCGGCCTCGCTAATTGGAAGTGACATCCAAGAGGAAGAGCCTACGCTGGTACTCAGGCCGTGCTATAAATTCACGGAAGTTACGGTATATATTGGCAAAGCACCCGACTCCTTTATCGCATCGGTGTGTGAAGTGCGGGGGTAGGCCCCTATATCAAGCCACGTGCACTGTCTTTTATCGAAATGCCTTCGACTCCTCACCAAACATTCCCAAACCATCCTTAGTTTGGCTATCTCGAGTAGTTCTGCTTCTAAAAATCCTTCCCTAATATTTTCTTTCTTAAAAGCATCAAAACTTAAAGGAGATAATCACCTGCGCTGCTTGAATTGTCTGTGCATTAGTTAGGTCAATCTTCTTTTTCTGCGTGTTTATGACGGTCATCACTCGGTTACAATCTAGAAGAATGGCTCAACTGGCCCCTTCTTCTTCCGAGATTACCACTAGTGTGGATGTTTCGGCACCCCCCAAATCTTCCTCGGGACCGCTGTTGGTTGGTTCCCCATCCTGGTCATATAATCCTTTCTATCAAGCCAAAGCAACCCCATCACGTCCAGCTTCCCCTAGTCCTTCAGAAATATCATCTACTTCTGACTCAGAGTATGTTCCTCGCGGGGATCCTAATTTCAGGCGTTCTCGATCACAACCCGTGAGCCCTCATGGACTACCTAGTACACAAAGTCTATTCAAATATCTCGATCAAGGACCACCAATCCAGCAAGTGTACGATTATTCTTGTGAACCATCCCGAGCCTTTGTAGAACAGTTTGCATCATCTCTCTTAGCTCGAGTCACGGAGAAGGCGGTGCCCTGTGCCTCCTTTTTCTCTTCCACCAACCATATCGACTAGTTCTCAAATAGTCTTACCTATTCCTAACACCGCAGCTTACCTCGAATATTCCACAACCTACTCGAAAGGTCCTCTCGCCTCGCTATAATGAATGCATCTGCGCACCCACATATTGGCCATTAATTCATCTATGCCCTCCATCGTGTCCCAAGGCCGATTCCCTTATGAGCTAACCCCTCCGAATATTCGTTGGCTCCTCGCTTCTCGATATAAGTCGTCCTCCAGGTGGGTCTTTCTTCCAATGTTCCAAAGAACAAGAACCTTCGCCCATCCTCTAGCATCGGCACCCTTAATGCCTAATCTGGCAGTAGAAGGCCCCTTTCAGGTCTTGTTCCCCAATATGTCCAATCAAGTCGGCACTCATGTTCCTCAATCTGTCCTGATTCAATCAACAAGCATAGGAGTCCACCAATCACAGGCTCCACCCGTCATCCAACCTTCATTTTCTCAACCACTTATTATCTCACAGCCTGCCTATATGCAAGCTCATTCACAACAAATACCCCACCAGGTGTCACCCAGAACCCCTGGTTACTCCTCTTATCATCCTATCAATCAACAGATGAATCCCCCGTTGACACCTCAACAACATCCACCATTTGCTTCTTATGTAGGACATGCCAGTGTGCCTCCTCCTCAATCTGACGTGGTTCAAATTCTCTTCAAGAAAATCGCAGACTTGGAAGCCTCCACCAAAGGGGCTCATCCTTCATACTCCTTTGAAGAAGTGTGTAATGAACCCATTCACCCCTCAGTGGCTTTTAAGCCTTATCCTCCCCAATGGGAACTTCCAAAATTTTCAAAATTTCATAGTGAGAGGATCCTCAACAACATTTGCGAGCATTCAAACATGCTTGCTACCTCATAGTCTGTGATCGGGAGCTTATGCTCCGTAATTTTCCTATGTCTCTAGCAGGTCCTGCTTTGGTACAATAATATTCCTCAACATTCCTTGTTTTCTTTATCTCAATTGGCCCAGATGTTTGTTGAAAACTTTTCAATAAATATCGCGCATAAGATCTCTATTACGAGATCTTTATAACATTCGTCCAATTCGATGATGAGTCTATTACGCAGACTTTGTCGCTCGTTGAGAGGGATAATCAACCAATTTTCTTTCTCCTTCCTCATCCCAACAGATCGAGTTGTTTACTCGATCTTGTGCTAATCATATTTCTTCCACTTTAAGGATCCGACTTTTCATACCTTTGAAGAAGCCTTTACGATGGCACGCAAACTTGAATCTTGCGCCATTGAACAAGGGAAGCTAAAACTTCGCTCTAAATCTAAACCAGATTTTTCTCGGTTTACCAAACCAAATTCTTCCCCTTCTAAAGACAAGAATCAGGGATCCACCAACGCTATCGTATTAAAAACATCACGAGCCGATAATACTTCTAATCAAACACCACGGAGAGACTCCTCATCTTCTCGAAAAGGGACTTCATCATCTCGATCCTTCGCTTCATTGGGGGAATCATATGCCTCTATCTTAGAGAAAATGTTGGAAGTTCGCATGATCGAACTTCCCCCCATTAGGAATATTGATGAAAGCCAAGAACGTCCATTCTGGTATAGGGAAAATGATTTCTGTCATTATCATAGAACCAAAGGTCATGACATCGAACGATGTCAGACTTTCAAAAATCTTGTCCAGAAATTCATTGATAAAGGCGAGCTCATTCTGGATAACCCAAATGCTCCCCCAAATCAGGCATTGGATGTTTTTAAACAACCTTTTCCTAATCATTCCCCGAACCATAATGCTTCAGAGTCTCAAAAACCAAACACTCATACTATCAACTTCATCTCTACTGAAGAATCTTCTTCTGAAACCAAGCCATCTGCGAACACATCGACCGAATCAGAACCTCCTTCCACTTCGTCAATCACTGGAATTCCACCATCTTCAGATAGCCCGTCTTTGAATATTCCTACATTGCTAGATACGGGTTCATCTCTCTCCGCTCCTTTGTCCGACCTTCCATCCATACCCGAGACAGTGTCATCCTCATCTGTCTCATCGTCAAACATTCTTTCAATGCTCGAGGCAATTACATCCCTTCGAGTTTCCACTGCAGATACATCTACTTCTGTTGCTCCCATTCTCGCTGCAACTATGCCCCTGGTGAACGTACCTATAATTGTGCCGACTCCGACGGAAGCGTCTCCGATTTTGACTCTTCCTGTCTCTTTTCCTACGTAGTTCTACCCATGATTACCGCACTGAAGTAGTCCTTCGTAAGAACTGCTTCTTCATCACTCACTTCTTCCACCACTAATGCTTTGCTTCGCCCATTAAAGGAAAATCAAAAGAAGTAGCACCAACACCTATACGATCGGTTTCTGAACTTAAACCGAGACAACCAAAATCTAACGTTGCGCCATCAAGATTCCTCCCATGTGCTTCCCCGAAAAGGTTATAATCACCTTATCTTTGCCGTGAAGTTGTCACCATCCCTGAAAAAGGAAAGCCCATATTTCGAACCATCAAGACCCTTGGTGCTTTCCCACAAAAATCTCTCTCTACGTCCCATAAAAGATTGGATTTGTCCGCTGAGAAGGCGTCTTCTTCTACAACACATTCTTCACCAACACCCCAGAAAAGTGGACTTACCTTCTAAAAGGACGTCACCTCTTCTATCGTGATCATCATCTTCATTACCGGGCCGGGCGCCCTATGTTCCTCCGATTACACCTACTTTGGGAGCTTCTTCCTCATCTAAAACGACATTATCTAAATCATCAGTAAATTCGACCAAGCAACCCCCTTTATCTCTGAAGACCGCAACACCTGTCACATCTCCATCATCTTCAAAATCTATTTTAGGGGCTCCCCCTCCACCAAAATCAATCATGTCTCACTTACTTCCATCTCAAGTGCCCAAGACTGCTCCTCCAGATGTCCAAAAAAATAAGATGATCCCTAAAAAGACTGTCAAACCTAACATGCAGGTTCTTTTACCTCGGCAGTCTGTTAAAGTAAAAGAGGCACCTTCATCATCTCTGTCCTCATCTTCATCTACCGGGTTCTACACCGAAATCCTTCGCCAACTTATCCAATCTTCATCCATATCCCTTCCTCCGATTAAACCCTATAACCCTAAAGGAGTTAAACCTACCTGGTTTAACTCTGATCTGATTTGTGCTTACCACCGCATTCCGGGTCATGATCTTCGAGGGATGTAAAGCTCTTCAAGCTGTTGTCAACAACCTTTTGGAAAAAGTGATCTTTTGTTGGAGGAGGAGGAACAAGTATCTCCTGTCATCTTAGCCCCATCTGAGCCCCAACGATCCACTCAGACCTCTAGTGATTCCACTCCAATTGATCTTCCACCTTCTCAAATTGACACAATCCATATCGCCACTAGAACCCAACACTATGATAATCCATCTTCATCTACAACATCTCGACCACGGGTTGTCATTTCTGCAGCCCCTGAAGGAGTTCCTCCTTCCTCATTAGCCCCATGACCTAAGGTCTCTATTCGTGCTGCACCTCGGGCTCAAATTCCCGTGTCAGTTGAGGAGAGTGTTATGAAACAACTCACCCAGGCTCCGGTCAAAATGTCTCTTTTTGACCTCATCCAATCCTCTCCACAACATCGCCAGGCTCTGATTGATAATCTGCATCGCATCGCAGTGAATTTAGATGAGCCCCAGCCCTTCGAGTTGGTTGTTGGATTGAATAGACCATCAACCGCCATTTCTTTTGAAGATTCAGAAATTCCTCCTCTTTCTTCAGAGGATTTGGAGGCTCCCTCTTTATCACACCAAATCGACAACACTACATTAAAACGCGTTATGATCGACAAGGAGCTGCACTCAATGTCATTTCCTCGCACACATTTGAGAAAATTAAGTTACCAAAGAACGTAGTGTCACCCCCCCTTCGCCCTTCGATCATTTAATGATCAACTAGCAATTACTTTAGGAACCGTGGTCTTACCCATTCGAGTAGGTAAGAAGTCGCTTCACGAACTCTTCTACATTGTCAAGGAAAATTCCACTATAATATGATCCTCGGATGCTCTTGGATTCATGCGATGCATTGTGTCCCATCCACCTCCATCGATGCTTAAAATATCAATATGAGGGAAAAATATATACTCATCCAGAGATCCTTTTCCTTCCGCACAATGCGACATGACCACAAGGTCTGCCCTCTAAATGAAAATGCCTGTTCTCCCGACGAGGCCTCATATTCTTCCATACCTGCAACCAAACTACCGGATTTACAAAATCTAGAAGAGACATTGCAGCGTTTCACCGGGAGAGCTTCCTCTCTTTTCTTTCGACGCCCATCTCAAACCTAGTGAGTATGGTAGACTAGACAAACAACTCCGAATATCAACCGTGTCTCGGCCGCATCGTCACCATTGGTCCGCCCCATCAATGTACTAATTTCATCTATGGTGGTCTTGATACGCCTCAATATCGCCCGAGATTCTCCTCCGAGGACCAAACCTTACTTAACAGGTTTCGATTATCTACTGATCCATGTTTGTAAAAACTTATTTATATCGATGCGCGTGGAAGGGTTTTGGCCCGGGAAAAATATGAACAAGGTGTGCATGACCTCACATCCATTCCTACTCTCATGCCACATCAAAAATTTGGTTTAGGATTTAAACCTCTTTCAAAAGCCACCATCATTATTCTTGATGAGCCTCTTCCTATTGAGGAACCATCTTCTCCGCTAAGTCAAGCATCACTCGATGTGACGATGACATTTCCATCCCACCTAACTTTTTTTTTTATCAATACCATTTCCTTAGGGCCGCTAGCCTATAAGACTAAAAACCGGTCCGCTTCCATACCGTTAATCTTCCCTGAAATAGTTGGAGACGACTCTCCTACTGTCAACACTATCCACCGTGTGTGGATGATGATTCTGTCCCTCACCTATCCGGGGGCGGAGGATTCATATCTTCCCAAGACTATTCCTTCTGACACGTCTACGCTTCTCAACGAAGCCACTGTTGACCTTAATATAGGGACTTCTGAAGACCCTCGCATCATTAAGGTCGGCCAATCCCTTAATCCACAGGAGTTAGGAGATTTTACCACTTTTCTTTCCAAACATCATCAAGCCTTTGCTTGGTCATATGAGGATATGCCAGGACTCGACCCGATATTGTGGTCCACAATATCGTTACTCTTCCCAACATCAAACCAGTTAAACAAAAATTACGTAAAATGCACCCTAGAGTAGCCCTTCTTGTTAAAGAAGAGTTACAGCGCTTGCTCTCGGCTAACTTCATCCAACCCATCGATTATCCACAATGGGTTTCCAATGTAGTACCAGTAACTAAAGCTACTGGGAAAATTCGAATTTGTACCGACTTCCGGGATCTTAATCTTGCTTGTCCAAAAGATGATTTTCCTCTACCTAATATCGACCAACTCGTGGATTTAACTGCGGGTCATGAGATGCTTTCTCTTATGGATGGTTTCTCTGGATATAATCAAATTCTCATCGCACTTAAGACCAACATAAGACTTCTTTCATAACTCCTTGGGGACCTTTTTGTTATCGCGTCATGCCTTGCAGTCTTAAGAACGCAGAGCAACCTATCAACGAGAAATGACCTACATCTTCCATGATCTCTTACACAAAACTATGGAAGATTACGTTGACGATCTCCTCGGTAAGTCCAAACGTCGTCAGGATCATCTTTTCATCCTTGCACCTCTCTTTGAGAGGCTTATCCGCTTTTGTCTTCGTCTAAATCCATCTAAGTGCGTGTTTGGCGTTCTCACTGGTAAACTTTTAGGTTTTATCATTTCCATCAGGGGTATTGAAGTAGACCCCGCAAAAATAAAAGCTATCCTTGAGATGCCTCCCCCTTCTAACTTAAAGCAACTCCGCAGTCTCCAAGGACGTCTTCAATCAGTGCGTCGTTTTATCTCACAATTATCGGACCGTTGTCAACCTTTTCATCATCTCCTCCGTAAGAATGTTCATTTTGAATGGGATGAACATTGCCAAAAGGCCTTTGATGATCTCAAAGCTTATCTTCTTTCTCCACCTGTGCTTACACCTCCACGCGAGGGGGAGCCTTTTTATCTTTATATCTCTATGATCGACCATGCTCACTGGGAGCCATGATTTCGCATCGGACACTTGTGGTAAAGAACAAGCTGCTTCATTACATCGATCCGCACCCTCCATGAGTATGAAACACGTTATTCGAAGCTAAAAGCTATGTTGTGCTCTCTCTTCTTCGCGACTTCTAAGCTTCGTCATTACCTCCTTAATCACAAAACTTACATTGTCACAAGTGTCAATCCACTCAAGACAATTCATGCAAAGCCTTATCACAATGATCGTATCACTCGTTGGCTCATGCTTATGACAAATTTGACCTCGAGTTTATCCCGCAAAAGTCTATCGGGGTCGGGTTATTAGAGATCAATTAGCTGATGCTCCTCTTCCGACACTCAAGACCCCCTTGCTTCAATTCCCCGATGAATATATCCAATAAATTGATTTTGGTCTATCTCCATTTAAAATAAAGCTTTTCTTTGATGGATCCAAATGCTAGCAAGGGGGAGGTACAGGTTTCGTGATGATTCCTCCTTGGGGTACGCCTATCCCAGCGCACAAATTGAACTTTGAGTGCACCAATAATATGGCTGAATACGAAGCTCTTGTCTTGGGTCTTCAAAATGCCATTAATCTCGGCACTCGTCATATTGACATCTTTGGTGATTCTGAACTCATCGTTAATCAAGTCACGGGTGTCTATCAATGCAAGAATGATATCCTTCAAAAATATCGTGATATCGTTCTCGTTCAACTCCAATCTTTCGATAAATTCACTATCCAAGCTATTCCTCGCACTGCAAATCGATTCGCAGATACAATGGCTTCGTTAGCCTCACTTATCCCACCTTTTACCGAGGACTCGTGACTTTATGTGGCTGTACAACGATTAGATCAACCATCTCATCTTAGGCAACTAACTTCAATCCATGCTATCACAACCCATACTCAGGATGAGTGGTATCAACAGTTGTTGATTATCTCTGTCTCATTCGGTGCTTCCTCCAGATCTGACTTCCAATGGTAGAAGATCTTTTATCCAACGCGCTAATCGCTATACTATTCTAGGTGGGATTCTTTACAAACGCGGCTTTGATGGTATTTTGCTTCGGTGCCTCAAAACCCATGAATCATCTAAAGCTATCCAGGAGGTCCATGATGGTATCATGGTGGACATTTTTGTGGCTTAGCAGTAGCTAAATGCATCTTACGTTTGGGATATTATTGGCCTTCTCTTAATCGAGATTGTTGTGAATACACTAAGAAATGCGTCAAGTGTCAACAACATTCCAATCTCACACACATCCCTAGTCAAGCTTTACAACCTACAGCGGATTTGTGGCCTTTTTCGCAATGGGGTCTTGATCTTATTAGTCTCATCAATCCCCATTCTTCACAAATGTCATCATTTTATCATTACTTTTACGAGTACTTTACTAAGTGGGTGGAGGCTATCCCTCTTTCTTCAACAAAGGCTAAACCCATAGTTGATTTCGTCTATCAACACATCATTTGTCGCTTTGGCGTTCCACACAAGCTAATCACAAATAATGGTAAGTCTTTCAAGAACGTTGATTTGCAGAACCTCTGCAATGCTTTCAATATCAAACTCAGTTTTTCTTCTCCATACTATCCTCAAGCTAATGGTCAGGCCGAAGCTTCCAATAAAACTTTGCGTAATATCCTCGCAAAGGTAACTAGTCGAGCTGGTAGGGATTGGCATTTACATATCCCTTTTGCTCTCTCGGGCTTATCGACTAGCATTCGTACTCCTACTTGGTGCTACTCCTTTTCTCTCGTCTATGGCTCGAGGCTGTTCTTCCTTTGGAAGTCCAAATCCCATCTCTCCGTGTTTCTCTTAGAGAATTTGTCTCCGATGAGGACTATCATCATAATCGTCTAAAGACAACTTGAATTATTAGATGAGCGGCATCTCAACGCTCTTGAACATCATCAAGTCTATCTTGAGCGTGTCAAACATGCTTATAACAAGCACTTGTAGCACCGTAATTTCAAAATTGGTGATCTTGTTCTTAAGGAAAATCAAAATGTCACTACACTCGAAAGGAGTCAACGTGGTAAGTTTGCTCCTAACTCGGATGGGCCCGTACATCATCACTCATAAATATGGGTCCGGGGCTTATCGCTTATCTTCCATGGATGGTATACCCGAAGCGGAACCTCTTAATGCCTTGTATCTATGGCCCTTCTGTTAAAATCTATCTTACACAAATCTAGTCGTAACACGATCTTTCATCCGTCTAAACAACTAGTCATCTACTTTCATGGTGATTTGAAACTATGTGGTTCTCCGCCTATTGCCTCTTTTACCTTAAATATGAGTATCGCGGCTCTACTCATGGCATGTTTCTTTTGGATATGTTCCTCCTCATGGTAGGAATACCTTAATCACCACTTCATCCGTCCCAAGTGCTTATCTTAATCGGATCTACTCGGGGCATGAGTGCATGTTCTTTTATGTTCTCTTCCCCTCCATCTGATCTATCTAGGTCTAAACTCAGCTTCTTCCAAAAAGATTTTCAAAAAAAAAAAAAAAGATGCTATCCAAAAAGATAGACTGATCCCTTGAAGGACAGCTATCCATACATTATCAAATGAATCAAAAAGAAAAAATATAGACCATACCCTCGAAGGATGGCTATCATTGAAATTCAAAATACGTACTCACTCCTCAAGGATGGTCAAGTTTCTCAAAGAAATATTCAAGGCTTCTTGCAATTAATCAGCCTTTCGGTCAGTTCATACACTTTTAGCATCACTTTGAAAGACTTCCCGTATTGATCGGGTCTTTCCATATCAAGCAAACTTCCCGCATTGATCGGTTTACTTTTCGCCAAAATCATGAAGCTGAGATTTAAGACCTTTTGTCGATCATATGGAGAATCCTATTTTCCCAAGATGGACATGTATTCTGTCCCTCGTAAATTTCACAAGATACTTACTTATTGCTCCTTTCATTTCCCTCCTAAATATTTTTTGCGGCTAGTTAGTGTCGGGTTTATTTTAACCTCATATAGGGCCTTACATGCATGATATTGTGATTTCCTATCCAAATTCTATCTATGGCTCGGTTAGAGTCCAACTTATCATTTTCTTTCTTATCCGGGTATATTTTCTTTATTCCTAGTCAAGGTCGTTTTCATTACTTCCTTGGCTCTCAAAAGAGTATTCCCCATTATTCTTTGTTTTTAATTTCACATTGACATTTCACATGTTAATTCAATCAAAATTTACCTCCTATCTAATATCATCTTACCTATCAAAGCATGTATTATCAACACATGTGGATCTGGCTATCTATTTTCATCAAAATTAAATTAACATCTCAAACATACCGAGTACATCAATCACATCTATCTATCTATCCATCAAAATATTTAAAAACTTGTACATCCAAGTTACATTACATCTATCTATCTCTATTTTTCATCAAAATTATATCCACATATCAATCACATCAAATCACATCTATTTCTATCCTCTATCAGTCTATATCTATCCAATCACATCTATTCATCATCTATCAGTCTATATCTATATCCATCACAATTACGCTACATCTATCCATGTATATCAAAATAAAAAGCATGAGAACAATTATATGACAAATGAAATGATGAATCTATATATACATGTGTGTCTGTACAAAAAAATGGGTGGCTTTCAATCAAGCCATCTATACAATGCCTTCCAATCGAGGCTACATCACTACACGGATACAAAATATATCAATCCCTATATAGTAAAATCTGATGCATGGAGGACACTATCTCCTCCACCCTCCTCTGGACCAGGCTGTCTCTCCTGGCCGCCGCCTATCGAGCTAGACGCACCTGCTGCTGGAGGTCTCTGCCCACCTCGGTCTCTCCTGCTCCGTCCACACGAGGCCCCGCTTTGCTGTGGCCGTGCCGCTGATCTCCTCCTCACCCCATACCGAGGCACATCTGGGGCATGCTGCGCTAAGGCATCCTCATAGTATCTCACCTCGGCGAGAGAGGCGATATGTGCTCAAGCTCACGGTGCACTTGGTGCTCGTAATGGTGCTACTGGGGCCGCAGCTGCTCTGCCATGGTGCTCCTCCTAGGTCGTACCCTATGTACTGCACTCCACATGGTACCTGTCTCCCCATATTTGTCCCCGAGGCCCTCCCTATGTCGATATAGCGATCCCTCTGCTGGACCGGCCATATCTCGCTCCCGGTGAGCGGTGTCCTCTCTCCAAAATTAGGGCATCCCTCTCCTCTGTCAGAGCCCTGATCTCCTCAAGAGCTACCTGATGTGTCTGTGTCAAGGTGGCATGCTCTCCCTCCAGTCTATCCAGCATCGTAGCTATGTCCTCCTCGTCGGCATCTATAGATGCCGGGAGATGTCGTGGTAGCTCTGTATCATACCATGCTGCATAACCCTCATCCACCCCTGCGTCATCATCGCTGTCTGTGGAGGGTGGGGCCTCTCTCAATGGATCTGCCGGGATCAAAATCGGCAGATCAGTCTCCCTGCTATCTCGCCTATAAGGCGTGTAAGTGGTCGGCACTGTCTGCACTAGGCCGAACTGTCTCAATACTCGCACAAACGGGACTCGCTCCCACATATCCGGCCTGCGGCCCCTAACCACCCTGCTCCGTCTCAATGCCACCAAGTGAGCATCCTGACCAGCCCATGTCGAAATACCCGATATGGCCTCCAGATGACCTGATCCGGTGTCAGCGTCCTGAAACGCTCAGTATACCAATCGGCCGATCTCCCTGTATCCCCAGCGGCCATGTCAGCCCGCCATCGCCGGAATCCATAATCAATACCTCCCACTGCTGCTGGCATCCAAGGAAGCTGGATGGCTCGATCCACGACTATATGCTCATATACCCAAAGAATGGAGCAAAAACTAACATCAATACCTCCGTCCTCCACCGGTGGTGTACATCCATAGCTCGTAATATATCTCGAGCTATCGTGGCATCAAGAAAGGCAAATACCACCGCTCGAGCGCAAAATATCGCAAACGCAGTCTAATAATAATAGTGGGAATCTCCCACCTCCTGAATCTGGCAGAGAAAATAGGATATCGCCATCTGAATCAGAACTATCATCGCCTCTCGCTCCGGGCTATCTCTATCTTATACTGCGAAGCTATCCGCACCGCCCTGCACACTATCTCTGAATCATCTGCCCTATCTCTATATAATCGAACTAGGGCCCTCTGCTGCTGCTCTCGCGGTGTAATCTCGATCGGGTCCCCAGTGATCGGCAGTCTCAAAATCCTATATATGTCCTCATGGGTGATGGTCATCTCACCCGTCCTGAACCAAAAAGTGCACGTATGGCTATCCCACCGTCGCACTAGTGCCCGCATCAGCTCCACATCTCGCGGCACTCGTCTGTAGTATCTAAAGCCCCCGAGCCCGGCTAACTCTAAATGCCGCCAATCTGCATCAGTCACATCAGGGAGAATAGTCTCCAGTAACTCGGGAATAGCATCCCTCATGTGTAGAGCCTCTCGTGCCTGCACCCACGACATCAAGAGCAATATTAGTCTCGTATTTACCCAAATCACAACATCCAAAACAAAAACAAAAATTTCATCTATTCCAATCGGCGTCGATTTAATAAAATCGGCGTCGTTTATTTCTAGTCGACGCCGATTAATACCAATCGACGCCGCTCAAACAACAATCGACGCCGATTATACCAATCGACGCCGATTGACTGTCCGGACATAAATCGGACCCTGGCCTCCCACAAACAAAAAAATAAAACAAAAAAAAATGAAATACAACGGGTTCAAGAAGAACCACTTACCCCAGGTCGTGTCCTCCTGCGCTTCTGACCGCTCCCAGAGGCTTCCATGGTGCTCAAATCCAAATTCTGACTCTCTCTGAATCAATCGTCACGATGAAAATAAATCGTTTACGTTTTCCGTTCGCATATTTATATGCGCTACGATTGGTCGGCGCCGATTTTGTTGATCGACGCCGTTTATCTTGGTCGTCGCCGATTACTCTGATCACCGCCGATTTTACATATCTGTTTGCCATAGTGTTGATGCTTGGCTTACTTATCTATCTGATCATTATTGTGTGCTGAATATTGCCTTTCGGCGCATCTTTTCGATATCACCGTCTATTTCGGGTTTGTTCCCTTTGCGTGGGACACTCGTACTATTTTGCAGCCCTCCTTACACTCATGGGTCTGTAGGTACTAACGTCGTCTCATGAGGAGACCGTCTAGTTTGCCCTACCAATGTGAGTTCCTTAGGTTGCTGCCTTTTTATTTATTTTTGTACATCGTTAATGATCAGATCTACTCCAGACATCCGACTGGGGCATCCTGCGTTTTCATCTACCTCTTTCAAACTTGGGATCGTCTGTTCTATCACCCATCCCATCCCTAGTTTGAGGGGGATCACATCATCACTTTTTCTTCCCTTCTTCCATCTCCTTGTTTTTGTCTCATAACCTTGCTTATCGCAAGTTACTTGACAAAAAGGGGCAAAATGTAGACACCTAAAATTGATTATCCAATCTGGTGTCCCTTGTGCGCGTTTGCTCTCTCTCTGGTAACCCGGGGCACGTTTACGTCATCGCTATCCCCTTGGGATATTATCCGATTTTTGATTTAAACACCTATCCTAAGTTTAATTCACCCCATTATATCTTACCCGTGAGTAATTAAATATTTAATTACACCTCTTCCCATGTATCTTAACCACTTATCTACCCCAAATTTATTCTATCTATGTATCACCCCTATTTTTCCTCTTCCCCAAGTGGGATATTTCCCGTATTTGGGGTAACTCTTATCTTTCTAGAAATCATTCATTTTGGCCATCTCGGGAGTCTGTTCCGCGATCGGCGCCGACCGGTACGGTCGGCGCCGATTTTTTAGGAGCGGCGCCGATTATAAATAGAAGCCCAGAACTCAGTTCTAGGGACGGAAAAAAGGAAGAAGAAGAACACATGCGAACACGAAGAGAGAGAGAGAAAGAGACAGATCGCGAAAGAGACACAGGTTGTAAGAAAGAGAGATCTTTTAGCATCAAGTGTATCAAATGAGAGCGGATCCTGTCTGAATCAATCCCTGAGAGGAGCACCGTTACTCTGCTCCTATCACATCAACATCGCACGTATCCATCGATCTTCTGGTGACTCTGTTCCAGTATCTCACCGACTTCGGCACATCCAGCAGACGTTGACGATCTGTCCTTCACTTTCGATTTCCGAATCTTCTCGCACTGTCCCCGATTGACCGATCTGCTTTCAGTCGACGCCGATCTTATTCAGTCGACGCCGATTCTTCATAACCGACGCCGATCACATCAGTCGACGCCGATTCTACATAATCGACGCCGATCATCCTGCAGACAGGTAAAAGGACACAGGTAACACAAATCCAGCTTTATTTCATAGTTTCCTGTTTTCTGTAGCTTTCTGTCTGCTGTTTAGATTCTGTTTTATTACTGTAATCAGAAAATCTAGTCCTTACGTACATCTTTTATCATGTATGCTTCTTTACTTAATTGAAAATGTGGACTGACATCCGCCAAGGAAGCTTATCGCTTCCCGGACCCGCTTCTCGGGCAGTCCACCTAAATACCTTTTAACGTGGTCTTTTTCTGTCAAGCATCGGTGTCTTGCAGGTTACTCGGATCTATTGTGCGAATTTCTCGTGTGCGCCCGTCTTATCTACATCAACCTCCTTATCCGTCTACATCTTCGGATCTTGTCCATCAGGTATCAATTTTATTGGAGTTTTTCAAGGTTTTTGTGTTTAGTTTGGTGCATTAACTTGGACAGTAACAAGTGCAAAATTCTTGATCTACATGTGTTCGAAAACTACGTAGTGAAGTGTTCTTTCCCTTTTGTTGTTAGACTAAGAACTTATCCTGGGTGAAGAATGATATTCAATCCTTACCTTGGCATAAATATTGTAATACCTTGTTTTTTTTTTTAGAATAAAGTGTTAAGTCAAAACTCTCGACATCTTGTAATGATGTGATATAAGTAAAATTAAATGGATTGGTTAACCCTTATAGAAGTTAACTAAAATATATATATTCAAATAAATTAATAGAGATGACTCACTTGAGAACAAGATTTCTGAAGTACTCAAAGGTGAAACTATCCTTGTAAAGTAAAATTTTATAAATTGATATCCCTAGCTAAACTAGTAAACTAGAACACTACCCCTTTTGGGTGAACTCTTAAACAAGCTTAAGGAAAACAATGGTTAGTTTTTGGAAGATAATAAGATTTAGCAAGTAGGGAAAACTCTAAGTGAACTATTCTCAGTAGTGTATAAGGAATTAACTCAGTTTATAAGTTGAAATTGTGTGAATCATATATTGAATCTTTCTGAAAACATAAGTCATGAGATAAAGGGTGTTTTATCAAAATAAATAACCTTCAATCATATCTTACTGTGACTTGCCCTAACTGTAAGTGTGTTTTGTGGTCGGACTTCTATGTTGTCATGTCTAAAAGAAAAGTAAATTGTCCTTGAAAGATGTGAATGTTTCCGTGCTGCCTTTATGGCCATCCTTGTATCAAGTTGTTCACAGTGTTAGTTGTACCCTTGGTGACGACATGTTGCGTCATGTTATGTGTCAAGCAAGTCAAAAAAAAGTTATCCCGTATTTCAACTGCGTTGTCCTTGTGTTGGTATTTTTGGTGTGTTACATAATGTTTGAGAGGACTCTTGTTATAAAGAATTTTTGAGGATGAACTTTGGCTCGGGGTAGGATCTTAAGGATCCGTTTATGGAAATTGGCGGGAATCTAGTCTGCCATGGGAAATCTATAAGGAAATGAGTTGATGTTTGGTTGTTCTTGGGCTGTGGTTTTTTTGCAGTACTTGATGTTTCTTCGTTGTGATCCACTTTTGATGTGGTTTTTAACTTTTTTAATGCTAAATCTAGACTTAGGAATTTTTTAATCTAGGTAGGATCCTAGTAAAAAAACCTTTACCAATAATAAAATAAATATCGTATATGGTCACTACAACTAGGCCATGTTAGGTATCCATGCACATAATTATAAACAATATACTCTATGAAATAGTGACTAGAGACAATTAAAAACTATATAAAAACATCACCACCAAGAACCAATATAAATGTGCATGGAAATTAGGATTAAAAGTAGAGCATAATTACACAATAGTATCAAAATCCATAGCCATAAGTGCATAAAGATAATCATTGTATTAAAACTCGAGGGCATAAAGGCATAAAAATGGCCATTGGATCACAACTTGGAGGTAACATTACATATAAAAGATCACTCTATAAGGACTCAAAGGCACAAATGCATGGAAAATGACCGTTGTATCAAATTCAAAAGTAATATAATCACATAATTATCCTTATACATCCCCCTACAATGTTGAATTGGGTAAGATATAATAGGATGTGAGTGTCACTTAAAGAACAAATCTGAATCATATGTTGAACACGTAGATTGTAAGAGATACAAAATAAAATAAGAATGAATAATAAATCTTATCACTACCTGATGATGATGGCACATGCATAAAAATTAAATGATCCAACCATATTAGATATTTGAATGGTACTAAAAGCATTTGTTTGCACTAAGAGGGCCATGAAAGGACATATCCCATAGAAAATCATTCCTAGTAGAAGTAAACAAAAAATAATATAATATAATAGTTAATTCATTCAAATAAGATGCTCATGTGATTAGTTCGAAGAGTGAGAAAAAATCCTAATGAGAAGTTTAATATATTCAAGATGATGCTAAAGTTTCCTCACAAAATGAGAATTTACTTCACAAAAATTTATTCTGATGATTAAGTGTATCATGATGGGTCACATATCAAGTATTATTGATCATATGTCAAACAATAACAAATAGTATGAAGGTCCTTATGGATTGCAGGTGTGTTAATCCACTATAATTTCTAAGAAAAGTAGAAAATAGTGTTGAATATTAGGATCTCTCTAAGACTATAGGATTTGAGCAATTTATTTCAAATATGTTAGAAATATCCCCATTTAATTAACTACATGAAAAGTAAATATAACACCTAAAAACTTAGCAATATATCTCATTGATCAAGGCGCAAGTAAAATGAATTCACTACACATCTAGTGTCAAGTAAGTACCCACCAAGTTGTTTCAAGAAGCACATAATGACATAATTGTTATTAAACATAATAAAGAAAACATAAGCCTCAATATAAGTTCCTAAAATTACATAATGCATCCATGTTTATAGGAGATGTATCACAAAATGATAAGAAAATTCTTACTAAGCATATACAAAATGCTATAGTAAAAAATATATATTACAAATTAAAATTATAACTACGCCAATGAATTCCTCTTAGAAAAATATATAGTTAAAAAAATCCATGAAGAAATTATTTTGTATGTGAAATTTATCATAGATTTACGCATGAATTATCTAGGTTAAATCTAAACAAACTATGAATAACTAGAAAAACCACCTAAATATGCAAAAACCACATACACTAATACAAAGATCTTGAAAAGATATGAAATCTGAAAAAAATACCAAATACATGCATATGACCAAGATATGTCCTCATTGAAGTCAATTGTTCTAGAAATATAGAAAACCCCTTAGAGATCTTTGACAAAAACTATACAAGTCTATTATAAGTTTCCAAATCCTACAATAACTTATTTCTTGCAAGTCTAAAAATTAGAAAAAATGTTTTCTTGAATAAAAACATACTTCCTAAACATAAAAATTACTTTAGAATTTATATGTTTCTCATTTTAGTGTGCATTGCTATAAACAAATAATTTTCCCATAATGACATTTATTGAGGTTTTAATCCACATTAACATGGTTCTACCTAGGGAGATATAAAAATATACCCAGATAAACCCTAAGTAGCCAACAACTAAGTAAGTGGATGGAAATGGGGGGCCAAAATGTGGCCTTAAGTGTAAACTTTTTGTGAAAAAAACTTCAACTTCTACGAATTATTTGAGTTAGTTACACTCAAAATTTGAAGATGTTATAAGAACATGAATTGTACCATTTTGTGTCTAGTTTCCAAACTTCTTTTTTTGTATGAAAATGGTAAAGTGTAAGTGGTTTAAAAATCTAAAATTTCAATAGGTGATCCTATTTTTGTAATAAAAACTAGTAGAAAATCGTCCGTGCCCCTTGCCCCTTGCCCCTAATTTTTTGATTAGTATTTAGTATTTTTAAAAACCCTCCAAATAAATATAGATAGGAATATCTAGTTTGTGATATAATTTTTTTAGATTTTTTACTAAGTATTTATTTTCTTATGATTTTTTAAGCTCATAGATTTTGAAAATAAAAAATAATGAATAGCCTCTGTGCCCCTCTAACTACCTAAAAAAATATTGAAAATTAGATTTTTTTGAATATGTATAGAATTAGTCCTAGTTTGATATTGAAAAAAAGATACATGAAAAAAGAAAAGTGTTTACAATAACTACAAATAGAGGTATAAAATACTATTTAAAATAAATATAAATGGAAACCATAGAATAGTCAAAAATATAAAAAACATATATTTAGAAAGAGGATAGTTTTCTTGATGTTGTAGGAAATGTTTTAAGAAAGATAGATTTTTTTTTAGGATTTATCATAGTGAAAGGTAAGTTTTTGCATATGTTGTCAAAAACATTTAGGTTGTAGTGTTGTTATAGGTACAAGTCAGAGGTTTGGGAAACCAAAGCAATTCTGAGCCTATAAATCTGGTTTGGGTGCATAATAAAGGGAACACATACACATATAAGGCATACACATTCCTTAGAGTATATGCATTACATGTGTTTGTGGCATGCTTATATATTCAAAAATAAATGTTATTGTTAAGTATAATAAATTAAAATATTATACTATAAATTTATTTTCATAAATATAAAAATTAGGATCACTTTGCACCTTATGGAACTAGTCTCACAATTCCATGAGTCACAGCTTTAGGAGATAGTTTTTTATAATCCAATCTAGTTAGTATATATGTACTCTTTTGGATTTTAGCATTGAACCTAAATATTTTAGCATTTAAATTATACAATTGATGTCTATTTTGAAAATAATATAGCCATTCTTCATGTTTTGGGGCCTTTTGAATTGTTTACTGAAATTTGTAGGAGTGTGAGATACTAAAACTGACCTAGTACAAACATGACATGAGGTATGAATCAAATAAGGCCAAGGAAAGTTAGTTTAAGAATGTGAGGAGTATTGTGACATTAAATATCACATGCGGAAGATGTACAAGATCATGGTTCAAGTGAATAGTTCATGTTCAAGGTCCTTATAAGAAAGACATAAAAGGCAAGGCAAGAATGCATGGGAAAAATAGGTAGCATGGTGCATCTTAGAAATAATAAATCATGAATAAGAATTGGAAATCATACAGGAGTTAATTCCAAAGGTATGTGAAAATTTTGAGGTCATGCATCTAAAGGAAATGCATGAAAACATGTTTTAGTCTCTTCGAGCTCTCAAAACACTATTGTGAAATTATTCATGGAACCTTCAATCCTTAGTGAAAAATGGATGTCTCCAACATATGTTTTTCCTCCTAAATCCTTACAGATCTCCCCTGGAATCTTTCAAATAAGTTTGGCTTCACCATTAAAGTATGTGTTCCCTCGCACATAGAAAACCCGTTGTTGAGCGAGATAGTCCTTAAATGTTAAAAAATTTCCTAAATCTTCTTAAATTACATCAAAAACTTCCAATATTCCCCAACATCACCTTTGTATGCTTAATATATTTCCTAAACTCTCCCAGAAGGTGTTTGATTAGCTCTAGAATGGCCAAAATAACTAGTATAACAATTTAAAAATTTGAAGCATGAGAACTAAGCCCTTGATTGAAACCAAGGATTCTTATTCATTGTGAATCCTTCCTCTAGTGATGTATGAGAATATTTTTAATAATAAATTTTGGCTTTCTTAGGTGACTATGGGTGTCTTGGGTCCACTTGAGATGGTCATAGATTTTACTAGTCTATTTGGACGCCATAGACGAGAATAAGGATTTTCCCTCCGAATATATAATTTGAATATTTAAACTAGCTCTAGTTGTGTTATAATCTTAAGTGTTAAGAGAAGGTTCAATAATTGAATTAATTTGGGTCTTAATACATGTTCTCACCCTAAAATTTCTTATTTGACCCAACTAGGGTGTAACCTCATATGGTTTAGCTTTAACTTGTGTAAATTAGTGTTGAGAACCCTAACAACCTTCTTGGATATACGTTATCATTATATGTATTCAGATAAGAGAGATTATGGAGAGGTTGAAAGGTAATGAGAGGTGAAAATCTCTGTAATGATCCCTATGGCTCATGAAGTTATGTATGATCCATTATTTTAATCAAATGTAGATATTATTGGAAGGAAATATGTGTATAAGAGTTTGTTTCATATTTTGCGCATTGAATGTAAGACGTTGTAATTGATTCTTATGTGTGAATTTTGTATCAAGAATGTCTCAGGTGTAGAGGATATTCATATTCTAAAGAAGATCAAGAATATGCCTAAAGAAGGTTATTAACATGGAGAAGATAGTCATGTACAAGGGAGGTTCTAATTGTGTATGAGGTAATAACAAAACTATATTTTATAGTATTGTAGGGTTGTTGTGGGGTTTTAAGAAAGTTGAGGAGCCATTAATGGGGTTAAAGAACTAATAAAGTTTGTGACATAGATATGTAAGGACAATTATAAATAATACTGAAGTGTGAAAGGATTTAAACTAAGAAAGTAGGGTGACACACATTGTCTCGCACCGAGATATCATATTTGGAGGTTAGAGACTATTTTGCAAAGAATTTTCAGATGTAAATATCTTGTTTTGGATTGTATTATTATCTATAAAGGTGTTCAAGGCTTCATGGAACCCTCAAAGTGTACAAGGAATTAAAAATTGATAGAAATACTTACTCAGACAAGACTATACCCTATTTTAGAAGTTTAGTCGTAAGTGGCATGAACATAATGATTAAATGGAATCCTTGAGTCTATTTCATGGCATTGATCATGAGGAATTGGTGTTGTAAAATTAAATAAAAGGTAATAAACCATCTAAAGGATGTTTTCTTAGATTAAATTTGTGTCCACAATCCTAACCGTGTGTGCTCAATCTTAAGGGCCTAGAGTAGAATATTCATTGTAAAATATAATAATTATGACTAGTAGAGTCCTTAATAAGTGTGGAGGAAGGTAATAATAATACAAGGAATTTAAAAATACCCAGTACAAGTTAGAGTAAGAATAAAATCAAAGGAATGTACACATATAATCTAACGGTGTTATTACCAAGTTTGAGGGCTAGGAAGGATGCCCTATTAGAAAAATAGTATTTTTTTCATGTGTTTGAATTTTTGGAGTCTCGAAAAGTTGGATTAACTCCTAAGGGAATTAAGGAGTCATAAAATTAGGGAATAAGGATAGATTATTGAATGGTTAATAGGTAATGGAAGCAATGTACAATCATTCTTATTGCTTGTGACTATCAAGACCAACCTTGAGAAATAGTTTCTTACAAAATAAACTCATAGAAAGTTGCATCTACCATTGAGGTAGTGGTGTTTGAATGTTTTGAATCCTTGAGGAAAATGGGCAAGGCCTTATATATATTTAATCAAGAAGACATATTGACTAACCCGCATGCTATGAAGAAGCTTAGAGAGAGCAAGGGGTTGTATTAAAATCCTTAAGTGAAACAGGAAGATTTGAGTGATTTTCATTATTGATTAGGATAGGGGTAAGAAAAGTGGGATGAGTGAAAATATTCTTGAGTAAAATTCAAGGTGAACATGAAAAACAAAGTTGAGAAGATTGTTTAGAGATTGAGCAAACAAAGACTCTTAAAAAGCCAAAAGTTAAAAATCTAGCAAGATGATGTATAGAGAAGTAATAGATAATTGAGGTGTGCTTGAGTAAGGTGCATAGGTGTGTTGAAATGTGGATGTCAAGTTGAAATATGGAGGGCCCAGCTTTAAAATGAAATATGGCCTAAATTTTGAGTTGCAGGAAGAATTATATTTTTAGCATGGTTTCATTGATCGTAAAATGTGATTGGTATTTTTCATTGAAGAATAGAGGTCAAGAAAATTTAACTCATCCTCAAATTTTATTCAAGGATTCATCCCTTAACTGGAGGAGGAAACCCATGTCTATGAGGAGCAACTTGAGTAAAAAGGTGTCCAAGTACCATAAGCATACTTCCACCCAAGTGTCATCTTGGCAAAGAAATTGAATTTTTAAGGATTCATCATGTTTAAAGGTGAAATGTGGAGCTCAAGGAGTGACTTGATGATCATCATATCCTAGCTCTATTGGTGTACCCCAAATCTCTCCAAAGAACAAGCTAAAATGATCTAATCATGCCATCGAGGTATCCAAGACGATCATCTATGAAGTATTAAGGCATAATCTATCTCCACAAGAGACATATGAGAAGAGAGGTGTATGAGCATCATGAAATTGATTCCATGAAAGGATGATTTTAGATTCAGGAAAGCTGAGGGGATGCTCTTCATATTGAGCACCTCATTTCCAATAATGAACAATCATCTTAGTTTCCTTGATGCAATTTACTTGGTATTGTTATTAAAAATTCATTCAAAACCTAGTAGTGTGATAAAAAAGGAGGAGGCACATTAAAATCACCTCATTTTGGCCATAAGATGGGAATCTCATTCAGGGAGAAATCCTCTATCTACAAAGTGAGAATCTCATTTCAAGTAAGATGCAAATAAGCATCATAGAGTTGATTCGTGGTCACTAAAGAGAATTGTGGACCAAATTTTAAACTTGGTACCAATTCGAGTAGTGGCTTGTCCAAAATACAATCTAGAAAGTCAAAAACCTATAAAGCAATTATATGTTTTCCCAAAACAAACACTGAATACAATATATATGCCCTGAAAGATTTAGGTTCTCACTAAAATCCATAAAATGAGTAAGTACTTGACCTGATTAGATTTTGAAAAAAATCTTCTAGATTATAACTATTGAAAGTTTATTTCACTAAATCTGGACATATTCCAGTGAATCTGGACTCCAATATTACAAGTATTGGAAGAAATCCATCTCCATTTTTGCGTATATTGGATTCCATTTTTGGCTATACTAGATTCCATTATTACTATTATTGGATTCCATTAGTAGCAATATTGGATTCCAATATTTTATCTTTTGTACTTATTCGAGTTCCAATTTCACTATTATTAGATTCGATTTTGCTATTATTGGATTCTAATTTCCCTATTATTGGACTTCAATTTTGCTATTAATGGATTCCAATAATGCTATTATTGGATTCTAATTTCGCCACTATTAGAATCCAATTTCTAAATCCCAATTTTTGGATTTGAGTTTTGATATTTTAGGATTTATATTTATTTTTTATTTGATTCCCCCACATATGCCTCATGGATGCCAACTTACATAAGCTAAACGGGTGCTAACTTATATGATGAAAGCACATACCTGGTGAAATATGCCTAGCGTCATCAAAGTTACATATGCCCTACCCCCAATAAGTTATATATTCCTTGCGTAAACTAAGATAAATAACCCCAACGATCACTAAATTACATAATCATTGCAGTGGAATGTTACACAAGTGGCCGATAAAGGTACATAATCCTTGTGGTCGATAAGACACATAAGCAGAGCAGCCATTAAGATACATCTTTTCAACACTTATTTGATTAGTTTGTAAAATGGAAATCATTGAGATGAAAATTAGCAATCACTAGGGATTTAAAAATATAAGATAATCTAGATAATGTGAACTAATTTTATTCTTTTCTAGTCTATAAATCATTCAAAACAATATAGAGTTCGGAATTACATTAAACACATAGTTTTGAAACATGGACTTCACGGTTCATTTTTCCTACCGATGGCAGGTTACTATACCTTTCACCATAACTTATTAGTTTTTTCCAAATCCTCAAATCAAAGACATTTATTTTTTCTAGTGTCTATATTTCAAATGTTGGAATATAAATTAAACAATTTCATAATTTTAAACAATCAATAAAATTGATTTACTTGATTTTCTATTGGTTACTTTTTCATGATAAGACACATTATGGGTTATATTCAAGTACATATTTTCAATAATATTTGAAGGAAAAATCTTCAATTAACAAGTGACACAAAAATTATGAAAGCTTTAACATCAACATTTTATAAGTGTACAAATGAATTGTTGTTCATTTTCAAAATAAAATATTAATAAGTACATGCCACCTATTCAAGAATGCATGATGTCATTATATTTATTTTTTCTTATCAAGCATGTCACACTCAATATTTTTCTAAATTGTTTATCATAACTTTATTACATTTTAATTTTATTAATATTGTGAATTACAATTTCCCACTTTGATATATATTTATATATTATTAAAGACTTCAAACATTGAAACTAATTTATAAACAACATTTTAAAACTTCTCTTGAACGAATTTTTAAATAATTTAATAGATTTATTGTTACAATTGAGAATAGAATATGTGTCACAAATAATTATTCTTAAACTTTGTGCACTCATCACATTTGACGAATAAGTTGTTCTTGGTGATTGAAACATGGGACAAAATGTCCCACTTAACGAGACATGTGTGGCGATATATCAGAATTTATCTCCACTGTTATGGATATCAATGCAATAGTTGCGATAATGTTTAGCAGTTGTTTTTATTTTCTTGTATTTCCATTTAGTGCCCTTTTTGTTTTCATGTATTTCCATTTACTTCCCTCCTCTTACCATTCATCAAATATTTTTTTGTGTCCATAACAAAGCGCTTCTTCGATTCCATGGCATCATTATAATTATCCCTTGTTTTCAATTTATTCCAGGATTTCACAACCATTAGTTGTGTTTGGATGTCTCACTCTACCATTGAATACAATACTTATTATTACAACGAATAAGCTAGACTCCATTTCTCTATACGCAATGAAGTGTAGTTTTAAATGGATATACTAGTCCCTTTACGCAACTATCAAAACCGTTGTAGGGTAAATCCAAATATTATCCTCCTTCATATAAAAATTTCATTTTCATGTATATCCACACATAAAAGATTAAATTAGTAGCGTAGCCACTTAAATCTTAAACCTAGTATAGAGAATTTGAAAATGAGAAACATCAATAACAATTCCAAGGTTAAATCAAATGCTTGAAATCACAATGAAAAAAAAAAATAAACATCTCATATGAACATCTCTTAAACCTCCTTCAATCTAAATCTTGAAAAAATGTAGAATTTGGGTAGCATTTAAGATAGTGTCGTAAGTGATTATTGTCATTTATGCCACATATCAATCTTAATATCATCATACATATACGAATATTTATGCATACCTTATTCAAATCAATAAACATTGACGTTGAAAATCCTATCCAAATTATACTCTAAGATATATTTCATCTATTTTAGAACTTAACATCCTTGAATGGTGTTAAATTTGATGGTCATTTAGACATTTTTCATGATTTTAGATGTAACATACTTTCAAATATTTTATAGAACTAACACGTGTGACTCACATGTTTAAAAGGTGACCATAAATTTTTATATACATTTATATAAAAAATTGTTCATATATATTAAGCATAGTTAAAAATATGGAATTGTCATTTATAAATTTTTTAAGTGTGTATAAGTGGGAGTAGTTGCATGTCTAAGTGTGATCCTCGAGTTGTATTTCTCTCGACTCACACTTCTAAGTGATAGTGTCGACCACACTTCCTAGTGTGAGTCTTGACTCACACAACTAAGTGTGAGTCTTGATTCACATAGCTAAGTGTGTAATGCCCAACCTGGGCATCATATTTTTCTTCCACCTGCCTCCTTGCCACCGTGGCCTCCGCCCCAACCACCCAACATGCAAATTATTTTATGACCGCCACGTCTTTTACGTGCTTTGCGTGCGGGAGATGGGAGTCGGTGGACGCGCTTTTTCTTCACCTAGATATTGTTTTGATCCTTTCATTCAATGCATGGGCGCAGTTTGGTTGACGTGATGGTTAGATGGAGCTTCAAGCCAGTGAAGCAGGTGTGTATGAGGCGTTTCCTTCCCGTTCCTCCCAGCACGTCCTTTTATCTTCCCCGCCGCATGAAACCTCCTCACGCCTTATGCTTGGTGTGCAGATCCCTGACATGGTTATTTTTGTTGTTTCCGGATGCATTTGGGGAGAAAGGCGCTCTGCTTCCCTTTCTTGCTGCCGCGCAAAGCTATCCGCGAGTGAGGTAGGCGTGTTCCTCCATTTTCTTTGGGTGCCACGAGGTGTGTTCGGCCGGGATCCATGGCATAGCTGCAACAACTCTTAACGAGGCGGCAGATATGTCACGGTGAGGCGAAGCCGTTTTGAGTGCTTCCAACGAGCGGAGCTATCCAACTGCTTTGTTATCCATTCAAGTTCGACCGCATCCTCAAATTCGGGATTCTCCTTCAAGATATTGTCTTTGTCAAAATCGACTAAGTGACAAATGAGGGAGTGTTACCAAGACCTGATGAAATTTATTGTTATTACTCTCTTTTGACTTCTTGCTTGTTCTACGATTTAACTCATGGAAGACAATCTCTTTGGCGTGGATCTGTTTCATATCAGAATATTCATGAAGTACTATTTGCTTTGCAATTTTATGAACTCCTTCAGTGAGTCACTAAGTTGGCAGGCATAAGGGTTCTGTTGGAATTATCACACCTTACAAGCTACCGCTGTAATGTTTTCACCGAGAGTTTGATGCTGTCCTCAAATCTGCTAAAGAAAAGGTTTATGTATCATTACAATAGATGCCTTTCAGAGCCAGGAGTGTGAGCTGCATTGAAGCAATCTAGTAACTGGTCAGCCTTAATTGAGGATGCCGAGTCTAGGGACTTTTTTATGGATATGGAGTCTGTACCAAGAGATCTTTTGTTTTGGTTTTAAAGCCATCTTCTTTTGCTTCGTCTCAGACTAGGGCTGCTCCTAATATGAGAGCACCAAGGTTAGGAGGTCCCTGAATAAATTCTTCTCACGCACAGTGGAAACAACTTCAATGTCCTTATGGAGATTATTGGTGCTGCTAAGTCAAGCAAGCTGTAAGCAATGGGCTGCACATTTGCACTATAACAAGGTGCATCATATGAAACTTGTAAATGATAAGAAGGAATCAGACTTTATTTTCACTTTCAAAAGTATTCTTTTCTGAGTGTTAAGAGGATTGGACTATGTTGTTTACTTCATCAAATCTGATGTATGGTATGCATCTCTGGGATGAAAAGCAAGAAGAAGAGTAGGTGGAGATTAGGAAAAGCAGAGAGTACTTGCAAGGAAATGAAAGCTACTTGGGTAGAGCGGAAATGTGAGAAAAATCTTGCAGTAAATCCAATGCTAGGAGACTACGAGGAGAGCATCTCTTGATATTTCTTTTCTCCAACTTTGTCATTTTGTATGGTATTTTTCTAGATTAATTGGGTTGTCTTATACCAAGGGCATCGTGCTTTTATTCATCACGGAATTTTTCAAGGAGTACTTGGTTGATAACATGCCTTGATGATCTCATAGGACTTTCAGACGAGGAAGATGGAAGACAATCTCCTCAAGGTTGTTTCCAAGTGCGAAGCATACTACGAGGCGGTGTGAGGTGGTTTTGTGAAAGGACTCAATCAAGTTAAATTTTCTGCCCCATCTGTCTCATCCAGGTTATCACATTTGGCCCTTTGACATCGCCATCGATTTACTCACATCCTTATCTCATGCTATTGTTTTATGCTGGCCTCATGTAGAGTCTATATGACTTGTTGATGCTGGAGAAATAGGAAAGATATTTCTACACCTTTCTACTGCTATTATATTTACAATAATTATAGAAATCGAACCACTTTTCCTTCCATTATTTTGTCGGTTGGATGTCGTGATAGGAGATTTCCTTTCGCTTGTTTCTTATTGTTTTAGCTTTTATCGTTGATAGTACGTGGGTTGAAAGGATGCGTGTGCCCTCTCCTCTGAATGTTATGTTTCTCTTACTTGAATGATAGACCTTCTTCGTTTGTTTATGTATTAATTCTTCTCTCACGATTGAGTTGCAAGTTGTTATGTTGATTATCTAATATTTTCGATATCATGGAAGTAAGTTACGATAACTATGAAGCTCCTCCCTAGCACCCAAGTTTTATTTTGACATTTTTTTAGCTCCTTCGTAAAGTCCCTTTCATAACCTTTTGGCATCGAGAAGAAAGGTTGTAGGATTGTGTGAGCAATGCGTGGGCTAGCCAGACTTAGAGTTTCGGTTTTAAGACCGGTAGAATAAAAGGGTTCGTGTGCAATGTGATTTTCCGTCTTGCGTGTTTAGACTCTTATACTATCTTTCATCTTGTTTCTAGGCTTTTTAAGGCCATCCTTCAAGAAGTACCTTGACCATCCTATCAACTTGAATCATAACTAGCTTTTCGGATCAACTAAGCTTTGGAGGTTTCATTGTGCGAATCGAATACCTCATTGACACTAGAATAGTTTGTTCTAATCCCCTCTCGGAATTATTTATGATGGCGCTCTTCCATCCTTCCTAACTTGCATTATTTTCTCCTTGTAATGTTAACACTATTAATTAATATTGGTGGTTTTTATGCACGTAATTACCTTAATAGTTTGTGATGGAAATTTCCTTAAATGTGATTAACCTTCGGGAAAAAACTCATCTTTCATTTGATAGTCTTATGGATTCATAGTGGGAGGTTTTGTTTTGATAATGTCACTTTGAAGTTATGTTTGTATCTTTGTGCGACGGTTGACTGTGTTACCCAGGGTTTCCATAAAATATGGTTGTTTTGGGATGTGGGCAATTTATTTTAAATTAACCAAACATTAGTACTGTAGTGGAGGTTTGCAAACCTTTAGTGTTATAAAAATCTGTTGATGACATTATTGTATACTCCTGTTGGACGGAACCCCCTTCTTCTCTCGCGTGTTTGCTACTAGCCTGTAAGACTTTGACCCTTCCTGGATGATTGGTAAATCTCCTTGTAGTTAATGGTCAAAACTAGTATACTTTGCCTTCACTTCGAAACTTATGTTGTGTGTATACTCTAATTGATTTCCGGTTTGAAACTCATTTATACATGGCTTTTGTGTTAATTTACGAACCCGTGTTTCCCCTTTTCTTGGGCCGATCAACTTTTGTTCTTTTAGAAATGTATTATTTTAGCCTATGCGTTGGTACCTTTGATAAAATTCTAGATGGTTGGCCTATTTATATCAAATCTCAATCTTGTAATTATTGTTATTTACTTACTTGATGGGAATTCTGTTCTTTGCTAGATTTCTTACATCTCCTTATAGGGCCAAGGGCCATTCTCATACGATTATTACTTTCGTTGTTTTGCTCCTAACTGAAGTACAAGGTCTTCTCCTTCTTTGATTGGCATGATGAAGACTTTATTATAACTTGATGTGTTAGTAGTGTTTAGAGGTTTGAACCAATTCTTGTAATAAAGTGTTTTTTTTTTTTTGATATTGTTAGATAATAGTTATGGTGGTTTTGTGTAGCCTTATCTTGCTCGAGTTCTCGTGAACTCGACTCTTGTAGAAAATTTTCTGCAGATGGATTTTGTGTGTAGATGAGGGATAGATTTGTAGACTTTTGTCATCAACCTCGATTGAGAAGATCCTCGCTCGAAACCTTTTATGTTGTTCAACTTTTGTTAACATCCAAAGTGGAAAGTTTAAAATAGGATTAATGTCTTAGTATAAAGTATTGTGGACTTTGTCATCGAACTTTGGAAACCTTGTATTGTTTGACCATCTTGAAATTATAAGAAAAATTGGTTATTGTGGTTGAGTGACTTGTGGAGTATCGTATTTTAAGAAATGATGTAATCTTGTTTTGTTCTCGTTAATGAGTATTGCTTCAACTTGGCCTTGAGAATAAATTATGAGTTAAACATTGCCATGAATTAGTAATAAAGTGTCATAAGTAAACTAACATGGGATTTTTAAACGCTTCTGAAGTTAAATTAAAAGTTGCATTCAAATAAAGTAACATAGGGGTCACCAACTTGAGAGCAAGAAATTCTTTAAGTAATCGAGGCGGGACTATCATTGTAAGTAACATTATATAACTTGATACCCCTAGCTACACTAATGAATACTATCCCTTTCATGGTGGGATTATTAAATGAAATTAAAGGAAATCTATGGTTGGTTCTAGAAGATAATAAGATTTAATAAACGGAGAAAACAATTTTGAAACCACACAATTTTATCTCTCACCTATTTGAAAGTAAGTAGTTTCCTTTTGATAAAATCCTTCATTAAGCCTAAGTAAAAGCGTTAATAATTACGTATAAAACCCCAAGCTCCTATTAAACCTTGGTAATAACTAATGAAATCTTAAAGAGGAATTTAACTCGACCTTAACTCCTTCCCAAGGATACTTTGTAAGTTCCTCTTGATTTTTTGAACACGGATTCTTGATTGTAGCAAGGTAATGAACAAGTTCTAGTAGCATAGGTGTTAATAGATGGCCTTGTGAAATTAAATTACCCCTTTCTCCAAATAACGAATTAAGCAAATAAATGACAAAATAGAGAAGATATAAAGATGATTACTCAGTGTAAAAAGAATAAACTTAGCTTGGTAAAGATGAATTGTAAGAATCATATCTTGAGTCTCCTTGAAAACGTAAGTGAAGAATTGCAAGATGTCTTATTAAAATAAATAACCCTCAAGAATATCTCATTGTGGTTGGCCCTAACTGTAAGTGTGTTCTATGATTGGACTTCTATGTTGTCTTGTCAAAAGAAAAGTAAATTGTCCTTGATATGTGTGAACATTTCCGTGCTGCCTTTATGGCCATCCTTGTATCAAGTTGTTCTCAGTGTTAGTTGTATACTTGGTGACGACATGTTGTGTCATGTTATGTGTCAAGCAAGTCAAAAAAATTTATCCTGTATTTCATTGTGTTGTCCTTGCGTTTTTATTTTTGGGTTGTTACAAAGTTTCATAACTCACTTGTCAAATTTTGTTTGGTTAACGGTAATTTTCAACACTCTCCTTCAAAAATACAAAATAGTGTTATTTATACCAATTATTCTCTCAGTAAATTTCATTAGTTTAAAAATATATTGATGTAAATTTTAATAATTTTAATTAATTTTATATAAATGTATATTAAAAATTGACTTCCAAATATTAAATATAAAATCCATGTGTGACATTTATAAAAATATTACAATTATTTATGGCTAAAATCACCATAAATATCTAAATAGGCATCAAGAGTTGCACTTGAAGGGCAAGCACAAGAATTAAGGGCTTTATTTTACCCAAATTATATAAGGGATTTTATTTACAATACAAAAATTATAATATTAAATTCTTACATTAATTCTTTACAATACCAAATGTAGTATTAATGATAACCATTTTGTAAGGAAAAATGCTAATTAATGTTGCAGTTTCCTCAACATTAATTATCCATTAAACGAAATATATTAAATTTTCAATTTAAAAGTTCATGTTTCATTCAAAATGTGTGTGCCTTTTTGGAGCATGTAATTATTGCCATCCATTAATTAGTCATTTAACGTAAATCACTCTAAAATCATACACGTGCCCTCTCAAACTCATGTGCCAATGAAATTAGTAGTTCGATTTTTCAATTTATATATAACTATAAATAGATAATTTTTGAGTTTATGTTTTTAACATTTTCCTTTCTATTCTATTTTTCAATGCATAAGTGAGATACTTTATTCATCAATAGAAAAATCTCACCATGACAAGTGTCGAGTATTTTATGCGTTTGATTTATGGAAACATTTTTATTTCCTCTTCGTACAAAAAATTGGTATGTGTTCTCACCAACCGCTTACAAAATATGAAATTTTATTATTGTAAAAATTTTTCATAGCTTATTAGGTTTATATCCATGTAGGGATTTTGTAGATAATTAAACAGATGAAAGTGTGTTATTCATATTTTTTTAAGGTAGTTTTGTTTATCAAATAAATAATTTAGTAATATAGTAAACTTTTGTTAGAAGAGTGAAAGAGGAAAGAATGGAGCACATCTTTACATATAAACAACACAAATTAATCTATAATAACATGAGTAGAAAATTTGTATAATTTTTACAAACCCGTAGCACTTGTCAAGTACTTGTTATGTTGTGTTAAGAAATAAAATCCTGGTGGTATGGATGATGGCTAAATTTTCTCTGTAAAAGTGAATATCGGAATCAATTTATGGTCATGGTGGTATGCGAGGAGTTGATGAGAAGATGTATTTGATAAGGTTGATATTATTTTTTTGGCCTTATTTTGCCGACAAATAGTCCTTTGCTACATATGCTCGGTGAAATTCAATGGGTACGACATCATTGACATTGTAAATGAAAATATTTTAGAAGATATTCATGTTAAGAATGAGTTTCCAGTCAATGTGTTGGTGTTGGATTACAATGAGCTATTTGTGAAAAAATATGGTAATGCAAGAGTAGGAGAACCAAACAGATTTTGGAGAACAAAAGAACGAATACAAATTTGTGAAAGGATATTTCAAGGAATAAGGAAACTCTAAGATGTTTCTTATTATATTTAACAAAAGCACCACTACTGCTACTATGGAAGCAACAACTATCCTCAAAACTATTCACAAAATGTAAATTTTCTCTGTTTGGGTCATGCCTATGTGGATTTTTGTCTTTTGCTACCTATGAGATTTATCTCTTCTATGCTTTAATGTCATATTCTACCTTAAGGGAATTTTTGTAAAAGGATGTGGGTCCTTTCAAAACCCCCATATTCACCCTTTTACAAAAAAAGGACATAGTAGTTGTACATTGAAATATATTGTTGTGGCATAACCTAATGAGACTCTATGATGACAATATCTTACTTTATTTTGTTAAATCCTATCAATCGATAATATCCAATTACTATGGTGTCGCATAAGCTAGTAGATGCTAAGATAAAAATATTATTCTTTGACTTGTTAAATGCTAGCGATCCATAAGCTCAAAATATTATATTGTGGAAGTATTAGGTTACCTTAGCGGGCGCTAAGCTCAAAACATCTTACTTTATTAGCTCCTACCTCCTGCAAGAATTCTATACCTTTCATTCAAACAAATAATTTCTCCTCAATCCACCAATCAAAATAAAAAAATTCTATAACTTTTCAACTTTCTAATGTTTATATTTTATTTAAATAATTTTTTAATCTACAAAACTTATTTATATTTTTCTTTATTTGCTAGTTAGTACTAATTTGACAAATATGAGGCCTTGTTGCAACATTGATTTATTCTATTTAATAAAAATCAAAATTCTAAGAAAGACATTTGTCCAATATTTAAATAAGATATGAGATTTAGAAAAAAAAAGTTAATTAGAATATTCACTGCATTTAATGTTTATCCAAAAAGGAAGATGTATTTGCATGCTTGGACAAGTGACACATCCAAAATAGTACACTATTCATAAAAATTAATAAACTTTATTTAACAAATCACATTATAAACATTTCTAAATTAAATCTCATCCCACTCCTTATATATTTTTAGTATTTTTTTGCTAGTAAAAAAATTTAATCTTTATTGTATCCCCATTTGTAAGTTAAATTTTATAAAATACAATTTTTTCTATGTTTGTATTAATTTTTTAACATTATTTTTTTATATGGATTATTTTGTGTTAAAGAAAAGAAAAATAATACTATTATTAGTTACTGCTATTGTGATAAATCTTTTAACTGATTTATTTTGGCTATTCCATTTAATAGAAAACTTTTATCTTTATGTAGGCATGTTCAACTTGTAAAATCGTGGTGTGTTTTTTATTAGCACCTGAAAAATATAGCATATTATGTATTTCAAAATGCCACCTATATTGCTGCAATATTTTCAAGCATAATATGATTCTAGATCACTCTATGTTTTTCCAAAGAATTATATATTTGATGCATAATTTTATTTTTTGTTTTGTCTTCTATCTAAATTTTAACGTGGGTATTTACATTATGTGCAACATTTAAATTGGGTACTTATAATATATACATATTTTATGCATTCAAAATCATTACATAGGGGCATTTGATTTTTAGCGCTTTTTGGATGTCAACATATCATATGTACATATTTTATAATTAAGTATTGTACATTATAATTTCTAAAAAAATTGAAAGTGGTTGTTTTTAGTAATATAAAGCACCTAATGCAAAAAAATATAGAATTTTTTTAAAACAATCGCACAACTAGCACATCTCCCAACCCTGAGGCATGAACTTTCCGCTCTGTCTTGTTAAATTAAAAATGTCGTTAACAAAATTACTATTAACAAGGTTTATTAAATATATGTGAACATAATGATTTGATACTTTATACATGGATTATGGCACCCAGAAACCTTACAATTAAATGCATCATGAGCATCACCAAAAAGAAACAGAAAAAGGGGCTAAATTTTTTTATCCCAAAGTATAGTCCAACATATTAAGACAAGGAAAAATAAAAACATGAAAGGAAAACATCCCAAATAATACAGTCCACAAACAGTCAAACAAAATCTCCAAGATCCAAGGGACTAGTTAGTATTCAAATGTTTTTACTCCTTTGGTTGACACTCTTCCTCTCCTTCCATCTCGATCATCAAGCTCGCTCGTGATAGGGGTGTCATCTTCACTTGATCTTCCTCATCGGAACTAATGAAGTAGATATTATACATGTGAAATTTGTGTCCTGCTCGAGCTCTACCACACACCCGTCAAACTCCAAAACAAAAATGTTGATCTCTACTATATCCACCCTGATAGAATTTTGGGTGATGAAAATTTTCTTATAGGTTTCCATGCAATGCGTGAAATTTTTTCTCATATCCGTTCCAACTTCACCTAAGGCCTCCATATCCCTTTCGACCTGAATCACCCTAGAGAAATTTTATCAAAATCCACATTCCAACCTAGCTCCACTCTCTCTTTCCCTTTAGATGAATCCCCTTTCATATCAATAAGATAACCTGCATCCCCATACCAATATTTCCTTTCCCTAAGATGCCATACTCTTCTTTCTCCTCAGTTTGTTCATACGGTCAACAAGAGTACAATTTTCATCTGAATCCTTGGATTTGGGATATAATTTGTTTTCCAACACTATTTTAGATTTCGTTAAAAGAAAATGAATTATACTTTATTGTGTATCGGGGTATCAATATCTCGCTATTGAAAATCATTCACCGATGCATAGAGAGACATAAACAAGAAAAAGGGAAGGCTCACAACAATCTTATGCCTAAACATATTAAGTATTGTAAGATGGTGAATAAATGTATTTTTGTATTTCACTTCAAGATTAATCTACCTCGTAAGGATGAGGCGGACCATATTCTAACTATTAGGGATGCGTAATCTATCTATACCATCTACTAGTAGGTAAACCATTTCTTTACCGCGGAAGAAGGTATCAATTTCATGATTTCTTAAAGTGCGTTGTTTGAATATATTTAAGTCATTCATCTCCATTCCTATCGCCTACACTATCAAATCATCCAAAACCTGAATTTATATGTTCCATGCCCAAAAAAACTCCAATGTAAGATAAGGATTAGAATCTGTGATTTTTGAGATGAAATTCCTAAACCTCCAATTTTTATAATGCACTATAAGGAGGGGTTATCCTTCAGGGAACCATAGATCATGGGAATGGTTCTAAAATAACCACCTCCCATGGTTTTAGTCGATTTATATTGAAAATGGAAGAAACAATAGCCAAAATGAATCGTAAGAGAAAAATTAATACAAATCCCACCATACATGCCGCATGCGTGCGAAGGGCCTAGTTAACCATAAGAACAAGGATGACATCCCAATGAGGGAAAATATCCACCAAAACATCATTACTTAATGTTATTAATGATATTAATAACATTGGTGATATCATCTCCCTCTCCTACTCTTTAAAAATTACTAGATTTAGACCCCAAATGGGAAAGATGATCCACACATTTATTACCATTTCTAGTGGTATCAATAATTACATTTATCAATGTTTCAAATAAAGTTATTTATTATCTTTAATTATATTTCCTAATGTCAAGTTATTAATTGTATCCTTTCTCATATTCTCAATGGTTAAAATCTTGTTTTGAACAGCTAACTAAAAAAACATGTTGACCTTGGGAGTAATTCCTTAAGCCAATATTTCCTCCAAAATACTTTGCAATATAACATATGTTCTGCTTAAAATGAATATGTTTGGTCCAATAACTTATATGTCGGGTGTTATACTTAACCATTTTAGTCATTAGTGTCCATCAATGCATGTAGGAAAAGTATTTTTTGAAAACATTTGATCTAGAACGTTTAAAAGACATCAAACTAATTTATAAACATGTTCAATATTTTACATTCAAACAAAAACATATTACAAATAAAACATAAAATTTATTTTGCGAGTAATTAACAAATATTTAAAATAAATACAATTTTCATCCACTAATATTTACAATTCAATATTATTTAAGCTAGACAAACTTCAACTTGTTGACCTTGGGAGTAAATTTTTAATCAAAAGTTTCCTCCAAGAATCCTTTGCAAGACAACATATGTCCCGAAAATGAATATGTTTCGTCCATTAATTGATATGTCACGTATTATAATTACACATTATATTCATTTATCTCCATCAATGCATGTAAGAAAAGTGTTTTTCTCAAAACAATTGATCTAGGAAGTTTATAAGACATTACACTATTTTGAAACATGTCCAATATTTTTCATTCAAACAAAAACATATTATAAGTACAACATAAACGACATTTTGTAGTAATTAATATATTTTTCAATCCTTCTAGTAAGATTGAATTTTAACATTCACGAGGCTAGTCGCACTTTTGTTTGAGTAGTAACAAATTTCAAAATCAGGTTACAAATTTCACTTCAATCCCAAACTACTATACCTTTATTTGTTATATCAGTTAAATCCTCCAACCAGGTGGAAGTTCATCACAAGATTAACACTTTGGAGATACTAGTAGAAACTAAACTCAATATGTATTTCTTTATCTTGTTAAATTATAGTGAATGTTTAGCTCGAAAAATTATATTCTTCAAATACATAGTGGCCACTAAGCTCAAACTATGTTGATTTAATTTTTTAAATCCCAGTGACCACTAAGATCCAAATAATATATTACTTTCTTTTGTTAAAACCTAGAGACCTGTGAAGATCTAAATATTATGTTGTGCTATAAGCTAACGATGCTAAGTTTAAAATATCATTCAGTAACTTGTTAAATTATAACAGCCACTAAGCTCGAAATAATATAAAAAACCAATTATTATTTGTACTTGGAACAAAAAAATCTTGAATCAAGTTAATATATATACCCACACCAGTTTGAAGTCATGTAAGAGTTCAATATAAGAATAAATTTTAACACCCACGAGGCTATTTATAAGATTAATAATGGGCATACATTTATGATTTTCCATGTCAAAATTACTTGGGATCTCACAAGAAAAGTATTTAAGGAGACCACAAACCCAACATACAAATTATTCTTATTATGTACTTGTGATTGTATCCACATTTAATTTTATCTTGGTCTCAACTACACACGTTACTCTCCAACAAATGTAGCAAAAACATATCAACATGAGCTTGTTTCAACTCATTTTCTTTGTGGAACCATATATAATTAGAGTAGGAAACAACATAAGACTATACTACTACTAGTATCGGTAGTGGATTGATTTAGTTTTGATGAAAAAATTCCTCTTGGGAAAGTGGAAAAGGAACAAAATACCCAAAAGCCAATTTTTTGTCCTTTAAAAAAATTATGGCACAATTTTATTTGTTTTATGGGTTTCAAGTGGACTAAATTAATATGAAAAAAATCTTGGGTGATAAAGGAAGAAATAGTCATTTTTACTCAAAAATAGACTTATCCGTTGAGAAAACGAGACCCTGGGATAGAGAGGACTCATAGGGATGCTTTTTTTTTCAACACAACCTCGTCCCAGTCTCATTCAAGTCAAACAATGTTTTGTGAAATCACCTCAAAAAATCTTGCAAGAAAATTCCCATCATAAGTGTTTGTTGTGATCCTTGTAATATTTCTTTTCTAACCCTCTTAATTTCCTTGTGCATTATGAATAAGCTTGGAGAACCTAAATGTAATAAATATATGTGTCAATAAAGAAATTCTAATAAGATATTTATTGTTAATTTGTTGTATGATAATCTATAAAATATGAAATCATGTCTAGTAATGTTAGTTATATCACCTTGCTCCATTTTGTTTAAATATTCTTCCTTTAGAATACATATTTAACAAAATACATCTACTATCACTAACATTCAAACCTTCAACCTCCTCTCAAGTATAATAATAAAAAGAACATTAAATAACTAATGTTGTGATTGCCTCAACATTAACTAATATTATAATAAAACATGTTAGCTTATGTGAAGGCATAACATCTTTTGGCGGTGGAAAGAGGATATGCCATGTGCATATTTTTAGGCATTTATGACATTTAGAGATTACGTTTATGGGACGGATGGGATCAATTAATGAGTATTACTAATTAGCATATATTTCAATTAGAAAGCTTGGAGACATGTGTTGAATATTGGAATGAAGGTTCTCGAAATCTCTATTTAAGCATCATCTATATCGGGCCTTTGGAAATCACTATCACAATATCCCTATTCACTATGGGTGGCACCATCAAATGCATTGAGCCTTCTTCCTAGTGAAGAGGTCAAGGCCGACCTAAAGTATGGAATATTTTGCATGATGGTGTCATTACATCATTTATGGAAATATTGTCAGGTCACTATGTACGAGTGACCATAGTGTCTTTGAAACCTACGAAGAAAGGAAGAGTCAAAGTGGGCAATAATAAATTTATTATTTTGATAGATTCCATTGCAGTTGCAACGGGTCTCCTACCGAGAGGGAGACATATATTTTAAATGCTCTCTTACGGAGGAGATGGATGAGTTCATTTAGCTTTGGTTAAAATCTAAGAATGTATCACTCGTGATATTAATGGGTCTTACTTCCACAATCTTGGGATAAGGTTGGTAGGCATTGAGAGCTACTTCATGTTGGAGTGACATTAAAAATTGATCTATGGACCTCAACCTTTTTTCTTGAGCATCTTAGGTATGATTACAAGGTAAACATTTTGGCTTTTCTTGCTCCAATTACTTGAGAAGTCCCTTAGAATGGATATAGAGAGAGGAAGTTTCTTTCCTACACCAAGGCATTTTGTATTTCTCTTTATAGTGATAAATTCTAAAACATAAATTGTGCTTCGCCTCTAAGCCAAGAAAGTAGCTTCATGTCCCCCTCCTCCTCCACAACCAGCTCTGTTTCCATCACTATCATCGAAACCTTTAACTCCCTTCCGAATCTAGTTCGAACATCATGATCATTAGCCAAAGTGGTCTAGTGGTCTCCCCTTATTCTTTCACTCTTATGTCTCCCTCATCTTCTCTAGAAAATATTTACCCTTTAGGCCCCTCTAAGAACTTTCCTATGGTCTTTTACCTATTTTTAGACCTGACATCTACTTCCTCTCCATCTCTTGCTGATGCTTCTCTCAAACTTATCCTCTCATCTCCTAGTAAATTGTAATGGCTAAAACTAAATCAACTCACCGATCACGAAGCATGTGCGAGATGCCCCCTCCTTTTTCATGGAAGTTAGAATGGACTCAAAAATTCCTGATGTGTTACTGAATATCTCCTCGGTTTACCTTGTTTCTCCTTTGTCGAGAGAAATGGGCTCCCCCACTTTGCAGCTTCGGGCACGCCATGATCATTTAGAGAAGGTCTCACCTGACCCACACGAGGCCATTGAAGATTATGTTACACTCAGTAGCTACTACATGAGATAAAATTGTTGAAGACATTCCATTTGGCTATTTCTATATGGAAACAAGTATATAACTAAAAATAATTATCATACAATTGAATTATTAATATGGTTTTCTAGTTTTAAAATAATCTTTTAACCTCACATATCTTCATAAAATGTCTAAGCGCAAACCATGTAAAAAATGGAATATGAACTAATTAGTGACATTTCATTGCATCATCTTACTAAAAACATTAAAATATTTTTGTCCTCCCAACCAAAATACAATTAAAAAATGTAACTATACCACAAGAAATCATTATTCTAAAAAACAATTGCAAGAACGAAAACAAGAAATTCAAAATGAAAAATACCCAGAGAGAGACATAAAATGGTAGAAAATTTAAAGCATTTAAAAGAGATAAATACTAGAGTAGAAATTGTATTAAATTTCCTTTCATTAACACACAAAAAAATGTGTTTTCATGAAGAAGAGCAAGGCAGTTTGGAAAGGAGATAAAAAGCTACTAGATAACAATGCTTGATTGCAGAGTACATGAAGGCCAAATCAGGGCTAATACAGATCACGATTGGACTATCATGGAAAATTAGGAAATAGTTGAGTATAGAGAAACCAATAGATCTCACATTGGAAAAAGTTCACCTTTACTATAAATACACGATGTCGTAATATCTCGGTGTTATTTCATGCTTTATGCTATCTATGAAACCTCCATCTTCTACCTCAATCAAACAATCTACATGTTTCTATTCATAATCTATGTTTGTTGCCTCCTTTGTGTGTGTCCTTTCAATGCAGCATTTTTGTGTGTCTTTGGTGTTCCTTCTCTCGCAAACAAGATTATAATCACATGCGAAAAACAACCGGGATTCAAACACTCGCCCCTAAAATCTACGACCTTCGCGTAATTTTTTTGAAGAGATTATTTGTTTGTGTGACTGAAAAAAATCCATAATCAACATTCGTCTAATGTATTTAAAAATAGAAAAATATTAGGATACAAAAATTTGAAATTTTCACTTTCCCCGTTTAAAGAAAAAGACAAGCTATAAAAATTTTAAATATCCGAAAATGTGGGGGAATTTGAATTCCACTATTTTGATTTTTGCATGGTTTAAAAATTAAAAATAAACATGAATGAAAAGAAACACAATTTGTAATTGTTTATAGCCTATATTATAAAAATAATAATAAATATATTATATAACATTTATTAAAACAAGCATAGTAAAAATATATAATATAAGAAAACAGAATGAAATAAATCCTAAACATAGTTTTGAAGTTTAATAGAATAATATATAGACATTTAAGTATCAATTTTTATCAAAATCAATTTATACATTATCGGATATAGTGTACACTAATTTAAATTAGTTTTCCAATCAAAATTTTCCATGTGACAAGTTCAAAAATATATTGGGATACATAATAAGTTTAGTGATCAAAGAGTGTACATATAGTGTTTATAATGAGAAGAGGTAAAGGTAGGAGCCTAACAACCATAAAGATATGCCATGATTTTTTATTGTATGGCCATTTTCAAAATAAGAAACGTTTGAGCCTAGGGTCTGATATGCCATATCTATTAATAAGTAAAGGAGCTTAGTGGACAATAAGAATTTTCTTTGTTAGGAAACAATGTGAAATATGTGTTGAAAACCATGTATCTTATGACAACTATATACTATGGCCAAAGTGATCCAAAAATTTACAGGATAGTGTTTACTGATGAGAATAAGGAAAGGTAGGATCCTAGTGGCCGCTAAGCTATACCATGATTTGTTATTTTATGGCTATTTTTAAAATAAGAAACTTTTGAGCCTAGGGTCTCATCGTCATTTCTATCAATAAGTAAAGGAGCTTAGCTTCGATAAGCATTTTATTTGATAGGAAACAATGTCAAGTATGAATTGAAACCCATGTATCCTATGGGAACTACATAATAAGGTTAGTGACTCGGAATACTTGAGATAGCACTTATAATGAGAAGAGGTAAAGGTAGGAGCCAGAGGCCACTTATCTATAACAACATGATTTGTTATTTTATGGCTATTTTAAAATAAGAAACTTTTGAACCTAGGGTCTGATATGTCATTTTTATCAATAATTAATGGATCTTAGCAGGTCACCAAGAATTTTATTTTAAAAAGAAAAGATATTAAATATGAGTTTAAACTGTGTATATTATGGGAACTAGATACTAAGACTAATCGAAATATATAAATATAGTGTTTATAATGAGAGAACAGTAAAGGTAGGATCCTAGCTGCCACTAAGTTATACCATGATTTGTTATTTTATGGATATTTTCATAATAAATTTTTTTTGAGCCTATGGGAAACACATAATACGTCTTGATCCATTTCGAGGGTATGTAATGCAAGAATTTCTCTCACCCCATAGCCTAGTGAATATGGTACAATTAAAATAAATGGATAACATTATCATTCAAAAACTATGTGCACATAATTTTGAAATAATAAATATTTGATCCTAGCAGTCGTTAGGTCATTCCATTCAATACCTATAGAGGCTTAGCATTCACTAAGAATTTTATCTCATATGAACAATATGTCTTGTGAGTACTACATAAGTCATGATCCTTGTTGAGGGTTTGTAGTGTAGCACTTGGATTCACTAGGGACAACATAAATAATATGTTACAATTATAATAAATGAAAACAAATAGCGATCCAATACTGTACATATAATATTTATGACTAGCGGCGATGATAAGAGCTTGGTGACCACTAAACTAGAGCATGATCTTTAATTTTATCACTATTTTCAAATTATGAAACTATTGATCATAGAGTCCATTATGGCATTACTTTCAATAAGGGTAAAAATTCTAGCGTTCACTAAGTATTTTCTCCCATAAGATTTTATGTGAATTATGTGTTTCAAATAATATACCTTATGGGAACTACGTAAGACTTGATCCCTCTATATGGTATGTAGTGAAACTATTGTCTCCAAAAGTTACATTCATGCCAACACGATACAATTATAATCAACAAAAAACACTAGTGATCCAAAGTAAAAATAGTGTTTACAATGACCGTAATTATAGGAGCTTTGTGGTCGCTCATCTAGCTTGCGATTTATTATTTTATCATAATTATCAAAATAAGAAACAATTAAACCTAGCGTCCATTTGTCCATTACTTTCTATAACTAATGAAACTAAGTGTTAGGTCAACCATTTTACCATAAAAAACGTTGTGAATTATATGTTATAAACAATATATTTTATGGAAAATACATATGGTTTGATCCACAAGGATTTTCAGCGTAGAAAATTTTCTACCATTGATTGCCATCAAATATGATACAATTATAATCAATGAAAATCACTAGCGAGTAAAAAGTGTATAGACAATGATTACAATGAAAAGATGAAATGGTAGGACCCTAGCTTCTACTAAGCTAGGTCATGATTTGTTATTTTATCGCTATTTTTAAATTCTTAGTGATTTTTACCCTCAATCAATACAATGTATCAGATAGTAAATGTTTTTAGCCTAAGAATACTGGTACTCTAAATGTGTTAGCATAATTTTGAACAATTTGGAATAAATTTCTTGAATTAGTATTGTAAATCTAACTTATATTCAGAGTAAGAGATAATAGATCCTTGTTTTAGTGGTACTCAATAAACATTTTTAATAATCAAATATTTTCTCAAATAGGTATAACCCACCATGACCTTATAGAGAGCATTGTTTCCATGAAAATGGCTATTGTGACGAGGGCCATACTTACGTTTAGGAAAAGTTTAATCCTTCCCATTTTTTTTATATATTGTTGTGGAATTTCCCACCAAGTGCTACAGTTAAAATATCATACTTAGACTAGTTATAGAGATTTACACGTAATGAATAAATTTTTCTAATATACATATAATTCACATTGTCTTATATAACAAAAAATTGATGAGCTATCACTAACTCCATTAATGTGATTTTTTTCAAAACTCTCCTCAAAATACCAAACATTATATATTTTGACTGATATCCTTTAAACATCTTCCTTAGTCTTTTTACATACATTTAATCCTCACTACTACAATATGACCGATATACACATAAATCAGATCATCTTCTAAAAAAAAATTCCCGAGCTACCGTAAACTCCGTTATTGTTAGTTTTTCTCAAACACTCTCTTTGAAATACTAAATATTATATCTTAATGTCCTCTACACTTTTCCATTTAATAGGTGTAAATGGATAAAAATGTTTTAGGTTGTTATTTTATATGTCGACTAGAAGTCTATCTACCACTAAAGTGTATATTTTTTAACATTCCTATCATGTCATATATGGAATGTTATAGCTTGTCCAACTCATAGATAATCCTTTCAAAAGTTACAAATGGTTTTTTTATCTTTCAATGGATATAATTTAATGCGAGACTTTTAGAAAAAAATATGTTATTATTGATTTGATCCACAAAATATGAATTACTTTGTAACAGTTAAATGATACAATAGATTTCCTATCAAATTCTAGCGGTTTCTAACCATTAAGTTAATTACTCTCTTATGATACATAGTAGATAACTCTAGATGTTAGTGGTCATTAGGGTAGTATTTAAATTCCTTATTGGAAAATGCGTGAGAAACATTTTTAAGTTAAAAAATGACCTAATTATTAATTTATTTTACTGTAATTATAGGTAAAATGTATTCCATTATTCGCACTCCATTCATAACAATTCCATTCTTCAAATGTGCTATTTTTTGGAATAAAAGAGATGAGGAATGGTGTTTTGAAATCCACTCTCGAGAAAAATATCACGTCAACTTGTGGTTGTTTTTTTTATAGATGAAAATTATGAAGAAGTTGGTATTGTTCTATCATTAGAAGTTATTCATTTGGGGACACTTTGTGTGTCGATGTCGAACATATTGAATTTTAAAACAATAAGTTTCTTACTATGGATATTGAGTTGGATGTTTCTTTGTTCAGGAAATGGGAAATCCATGCCTCCATAAACAACAAACCATATTCCTATTCAAAATATGGTTGGAATTTGGGGATTCTAATAGATTTTGATAAAACTATTGCTTAAATGAAAAATACATTCACAATGGTATATTTACGTATTCATAAAATTTTATAGAAATGAAAAAAACTCTCTACTTGGTTTACATTTCTTTCATAGATTCTTTCATCTCCAAAACATGCCAAGTTATTTACTATGCTTTGAGGAAAACATATTTGACTAAGTTGTGAGATAGACCCATCTAAATCAAAATTAAATGGGTTGAAAATGAATACTAAATCAATTGGGTCTGTTGAGGTTGGTGTAATAGCAAAGACATTTGATTCTTATTGGCGGATAATAAAAGGAGAAAAAAATGAGAGAAAAGTTTTAAATTATTTGAAAAATAAACATCCAGATAATATTGTATTGATAACTTGCAGTGAATCCAATGTAATTGAAAATTTTAAATTGCATGAATCACACTACCACTAGTTTTCTATAATGTTGGGTGAAGAGAGAAATGGAAAAATAAAATTTGATTCCAATATAGGGAAAAAATGGAAAAAAATATCATGAGGTGGAATAGTTTCATCCCATCGAGGCTCAAACAATATTAGAAAACTATGTGATGTCATTGGAAGGAAATATAACAACAAGGATGAAAGACACATCCATTTTTTGTTGTAAATATACATATCCATTCTATCTTCAATTAACTTTATCATCTATTCCTTTGTCTAATCTATTCAATTATGAATGTGTGAGCCCTGATTTTTGAAATTTTGATAGCAATATTTCTTCTAATGTAATAATGGAGCTTAATAGTTATCAAACCAATGTGCTTGGATTGTATTATTATTGTTCTAATAACAATTGATTATTCAAAAATGTTAAGAGATGTGGAAAAGGTTAAAGACATTGGAGTATCAATTCTAGATGGATGCTACAAAATCTACAATACCAACGACATGATATTAAAATATTTATGTCTTATGTATATAATATCTGGTGTGCACAACTACAACAATAACGATGATTATAGAGAAGAGGTCACTAGGGATTGGATGGAGAAATTTCCACAAAAATTGGTAATTGCAAGAGAAATTGGCCTACAAGGAAACATCCATCCTTTTCCTTGTGAAATATCGTATGATTTATGGGCTGAGATGTTCAATCGATGTTATTCCAAAAATTGTCTAGTATTAGTTTTTATGGTAGCGATGTCGCACTCAGTGAATTAGTGGATTCCAAACTATCTGTTGTTTTTATTGTTGAGACACATAGTCAAGAAATGTTTCTGAAACATTACTATTCTCATATGAAGAAAGGTTCCTCATGAAGACAACTTCAAAAAGTGATTTTGTTTAATTGATTTTAACCTATACATTCCACTTATACATTTATTATTTATGCAGACAACCAAAAGGCTATAAAATATTATGTAAAATCCTTTCACCTTGATGTTACACAACCAGTTCAACATGGTGATTTACCTTCAATAATTTTATAAATATGTTTAATGAGCTTTATTTTCAATTTCCATGGTTTTAAATTTTTTGACAAACTTATGTATTTTACAGTTCATATGATGATGTGGAGGATGCAGGCACAACAAAACCATGAATACGCCATCAGATCCAAGCATGTTAATCATGTGAATTTTCAAACAAAACCACTAATAAGCCCCATAAATTTATAAGACAATAAATTATTATGCAAACAACCAACAACCGGAGAATGTAACCATGGAGGGCACAGAGGTATCCAACATGAATAAACACTCACAACTTGGTATGTTATCCATGTGTATTTTAAAATAAAATCATTTATAAGGCCCACAAATTTATAGGAAATGATAACTAACATACATTATTTTATATGCTTGGCATACGTAGAAAAAGTTTAAGGAAATCCATTTGTAAGCTATAATAACAATTTAAAACAAAGTATAGAGCTTAACGGACTTTATGCATCCACATTAAATACAATAATGGTTAGAATAAAAAACCTTACATTCATCAATATCTCATTGATTTCTAACTACATATTATCTACAATGTTTCACTTATTCACTACTACATACTGACTACTTAGATTGAATTAACATTGTTTTGTCTTCAACATCATCATAAAAAGAAATACATATGGCTTGATTTAGGTCATAAGTATGTGAAGAAAAAAATTCTATCCTCATTATAGGTTTTCCAGCTAAGTATAGTTTCAGCCAATGATGACATAACATAGCGATCACAAATCTTCATCAATAGATGAGGACTATTGTTCACTAAATGGTGGTTTGATGAATATAAGCCTAGCATAGTGGACACTAAATTTGAATTATAAGACAAAGAATAATTGATATTGTACTTACCATATCACCACAAAACCACTATGTTTATCCATTTAAGCTTTCATTTTCCACAACATGAAATCGATTATGAATTGATTAATGTTTATTTCAAATACATTATTCTCACATTTTCAATAGCAAGAAATAGATTATGAATTGATGAATGTTTATTTGAAATAACTCTTGCATCAATGGATCTAGTAGTGTGTAAATGTGGTGTAATCCAAGCCAAAATCTCAATCAGAACATTAGCTATAAACTAAAATGATAATTTTTTTATTTTCAATTGGTTATAATTGATATGTGGCCAATGAAAATTAAATTTGTTTACTTCCCTGCATGTAGTGATAAGATTTATTTACTTATTTTAGATATGGAGGACTTGTTATATGGGATAAAAAAACAACAATAGGAATAATTCATTTAGGTTCGACATGAAAACTATCAACATGCAAGGCATCTTGTCAAAATTTATAAAATTATTATCACCATATTGTGAACTAGGATTCTGGTCCGACAACGTCATTTCTGCTGATGGTAAAAAGATATCAGTGGGATTTAATAAAAAAATATCAACTGTATTATATCCAACACTCACTTGGGGGAAAGGAACATTGTTATATAGTCGAGGGAATCATAATAAGATACCTAGAAAAGGTTTGGCGTAGAAACGATTTTTCATACAATTATAAAAATAATTTGTGTATTACATTACGTGTAAAGAGAAACCCTCCTAAAAATTTTATGGTGGGGATGAAAATCATATGTAAATATTGTAAAAATATAAATGGTTGATGGCCGATTTGTACAAAAATAATATGACAAATAGTGTCTTTGGGTTTGAACAAGAAAATGCTAAATAACTATTTATCTTTTCAAAATGTTGTTATGATGGTACTTCTTACTATTTTTTTTAATTATATATGCATTCATATGTTGTTATGAAAGTACTATGTAATCTTATTATATTATGCTTTGAGATTGTAGAAATAAAGTTGGGAGGATTTATATTTTCACTAATTATAAGTTGAGAATATGATTGAATAACTTGTGTGGTGAATTATCATAAAAATTCCCTTGAAAATTTGTAAAATAGTATATTTTTACACTGTTCATAAAATAAATATAAAATTATATTGTATATACTTAATTATTTTTAATATTTTTTAATATAATTTATATATAAATAAATATATAGAAAAATTGATGGTCATATCTAAAATATGCAAGTCATATGTGATGGTTATTTCAAAGATTTGCAACTATTTTATGGATTAAAATAATTAAAAACATCTAAACATGCATCAAATTTAACACCACGTTGTGGCCTTTTTTGCAACCATTGAAGGACAAGAGAAGATGTTTGGGATGTTATTTGATCAAAAACCGAATTTGAGGGAGCTTATTTTTTGGAGCTTCACTATGATTTATTTTGTTAATTTGGGATCCCATATCTTCGGGAATAGTGTTATAATAAAATTCAAACAATTCTTAAAATGTTTTCTACATTTCTATCTTTAGTAAAGAAATTTAAATTTATTTCATATCTATAATTGAATACGTAAATATATCTAGATTGGTTTTATAGTTAATTACATTCTCCTACTCTAAATAGTCACCCTCTTCTAATTTCTTCATAATATCATTTATAATTCTCTGGTTACGCTAAGGTTCAATCACATCATACTGCATGAACCTGGAAGTGTCTCAAATATCTTGAATCCTAATAGCCTTTGTGCCAAAAGCCATTTTAAATATTGAATTTTTCATAGTTTAATCTTAAATACATTTAAACATTGATAAAAACTTATTACAAAACATTGATAATGCCTAGCATTCGATACCTATATAAAACAGAGACATTTTCTATTTATAACAAATCATAAATAATGCCTAGCATCCACTATCCCGTATAAAATAAAAACATGTTCATGTATAATATGTCATAAATAATGCTTAGCATCTGCTAGACCGTATAAACCACAAACATGTTAGGTATTTAACAAAGCATAAATAATGCCTAGTGGTCGCTATCATGTTTAAAACATAAATATTTTATGTATATAACATAGCATAAATAATGGCTAGTGGCATCTAGCTATTATAAAATAGAAACATGTTTTGTACATAAAAAATCATAAATAATGCCTAGCGGTTGCTTAATGTGTATAAAATGTATACATGTTATATTTAGTGTAAAGCATAGATAATTCATAGTAGCCACTAGCCAATATAATGGATTCCAATATTTGTTAGAAAGTGTTTTATATTTTGTATACTATATACCCGGGAGTATTGTACTCTGTGTAAATACAAGAAATGTTTGTTTATTACGTTTGTTGTAGTATATTGTATACCTAGGTGTATTATAGTCAATGTAAATTTAGAAGTAATTTGATAGTTGCACCAAATGCAAAAGTCAAATAGCTCAGTACTCTCATAATTAAATAAATAAAATGCCACAAAAACTATGCTAAAGGGAGATCTTGCTAATAGCTATCCTAAAACCACACACCATTATGGGTTAAATCGACCCAACACACGGAGGATAATTTGTAACTGTGGTTTCTCCTTATTTTACTATATATAAATCAATTGATTTGGGTCTGTACATGAAGAAGGTTAAAACAAATGTGAGAGGAAATAATACCTTCCAATGTTTTTTTTTGAATGAATAAGAAAAAGGAGGTTTAGGATTAGGAGGCACTTTATTCGGGTGCAATATCAGTTGTATTGATTTTGCTTCTTCTTATTCATAGCATTGTAACCATTATAACACCATCGTCGGCCACCACTATGTTTGTCTTACTATTTTATCTTTTTATTTCATGTAGTTTTTGTATTTAATAAGATATTAAAAGTGCCCTTTTCTTGCTATCCCACTTATGTCTTTGAAAGATTTGTCTCTTTCACTCTTCTTCTATGTGAAAACCTTGGTTAACCATTCTCATTAACTTTTATTTAATAAACATATGAGCTTCACACACACATGCACACACACACACACACACACACACACACACACACACACACACACACACACACACCTTCCCTTATTTAAATTTTAAATTCAACTAAAACAATTGATTTTTTTATAAATATATTTTAATTAAGGAAATTAATTAAACAATTATAATTATATATAACACATATAGATTAATCATACATATAACATAAATGAAGTATATAATCACAAGTGTTTGTATGCTATATGTATATTAAAATTTTAAGGAATTCTTAGTTGAAATACTTGGATTGTCAAATGCTTGTAATACAAGGTAGCTTCTAATCTCTACATTAGGTATACACACAGCTTAAAATGGATTCAATAAACAGAAGGTGACAATATCTTTCAAGACCGCATTCTAATTTTTTTTTATTTCCATTCAAGTAAAAATAAAAGTATGCAACTATCTACAATAATTATTCACTTTATTCTTTCCCTTGAAATCAAATTGATATTCTACACAATTTTTTTTTCTAATCAAACTTTTTTTTCATATCAAGTTACACAATTTGCAAATTTACATTTAAAACTTTTCTTATATCTTACAATTCAACTTCTCTTCAACATTCAAGTAGAATAAACATTACATTAGTTCACAATGAGTATAACAACAGAATATTGTTTACAACAAGAGGGAAATAATACACAATGTGTTCCATGAATAACAAGTATTTTAGAACATACAGTAGGTTCTCAAAGCAATAATAACTATACTAAAAAGGTGATTAGAGCTGTAATATTCTTCACTTGATCTCCAACAAGGTCAACATGGCACAACCAAAAAGAGGAGGGAGCAACGATCTCCACCCAACCTTCTCAATGGAAGGGAGTAACTCTCTCATTAACCCCGAGCCCCAAAAAAGTAGGAATATCCACATGTTATCCCAAATGAGCACAAAAACAAGCAAAAATAAACAAAAATAACCTTTCAATGGAGAAAACAACACGAAGGATTCTCACTAGAATCCCAAAAGAGAAAAAGTAGCCATACTCTCCTTATGCCTCCCAAGTGAGATGGTAAAAATCCATCTCACACTCCCTCTAATAAAATAATTTCACTCCAACCCTTTTTCCTCCACTCTTCCAAAAGACATCAATTTTTGCAAAGAAAACATACAATACATCCCTCCATAAATCCCACACACATAACAAGAACCTTATCCCTCCATTTAATAAGATTTGATTATTTCTTTGTTTACCAAGTAAACCCCTTTTTCCTCCACTCTTCCAAAATGCATTTACTATTGCCCAATTTTTTTCTTCTTTCCTCCTGACCATTTTTATGGACATTCACTACCCAAACCCCAATTTCATCAAAATAAAAATAAAACACAAACAAGCAATCATCAAGAAAAATAAATAAATAACGTACATTAGGCCTACCTTTGGGACATCTTGTCCACTTGAGAAAGATTAGAAAATTTCATCTTAAAAATGCTCTCGAATCCAACAAATTTTAATATAAATTTTCCAACAAAATGGCATGTCACCTCCTTCTCTAAATTCAAACACACACACACACACACACACACACACACACACACACACACACACACAGAGTGTAAAAGCGATGTGAAGGAGTGCACTAGTTAAAAAAATCAATTAAAGGAAGTGTAAGAGAGATATGGCACAAATCAAAAGACACATGGGTGTAAGGAATTTTCCTTCCACACTCCAAAAATTATCATCAAAGGAAATCATAAACATGAAAATAAATAGAAAACGAATCAAATCAAAAAAGAGTGAGCGTGAAGAGAATAATCCCTCAAACACACAAAAATTACCTTTGTGTTCTTCAAAACTCCCACCTACCCCATGGGTATGGGCTTGGGGACATTTTAAGGAGTGTGGAGCAAGGTAACCCTTCTCCATACTCTTTGAAAAGTGGCCTTAAAGGATAAATTTGATTTTGCACTTTGAGTGCAAATTACTCAACACAAAAGAAAAGGACAAAACATAATTAATTTGTCATAAACATAATTAACTAACCAAATAAAACCCACTTAACCAAAATTAAATTAAATTCACTTTTTAAAAGTTACACATAACGGAAATATGAAAAAATCATTCACAAAATAAATCATAATTTATAAGTTCACTTGACATAATTTTACACAAACAAAGTGAAAGGCGAAAAAATCCCTCAAACACAAATAAAATACCTTTTTGTCCTTCAAAATCCCACCTACCCCATGGGTATGGGCTTGGGGACATTTTTAGGAGTGTGGAGCAAGGTAACCCTTCTCCACACTCTTTGAAAAGTGGGCCTAAAGGACAAATCTCGAGTTTGCACTTTGAGTGCAAATTACTCAACACAAAAGAAAAAGACAAAACATAATTAATTTGTCACAAACATAATTAACTAACCCAAATAAAACACACTTAACCAAAATTAAATAAAATTCACTTTTTAAAAGTTACACATAAGGAAAATGTGACAAAATTCATTCACAAAATAAATCATAATTTATAAGGTCACTTGACATAATTTTACACACACACACACACACACACACACACACACACATTTTCATTAGGTGACCCCCAACTAACACGTGACATTCCTAGGTTGTTGGCCTTCTCCCTTCCTCAATTTGGTATTTTATATTTTTCTCTGAATTTACCTATTCGTTACCTGCACACCTCAAACAAGTATCATAACACAAAAAAATATACGTCCATATATAACCATGTGAAAATGAACTAAATCCCAACACAGACATCCAAAAAACTCATCATACAATTCACAATCAAAATCAATAATTAAAATGACATTTCAATTTCATTATGAACATCTACATATATGATTCAATTGGCAGATTTCAAACTTTTAATTGTGTCTCATAAATAAATTTAACTCATGCATATGCATATATATATATATATATATATATATATATATATATATATATATGATAAGTCTATCCATAATCAAACACATATAATTTCGATCATACACATATAATCCCTGCAAGGTTAGTTCAATAAATCAAATAATCATATAAATGCGACAAAATTATCCTTGCATGGTTAGGTAAATAAAATAAGTAGGCCATACTAGTATAAAATGTCTATGGCACTCTGTGCCTCAAATCATATAACTCATAATGTCTATCATCCAAGTCATCTAGTGTATTGAAATTCAAAATCATATACATATATATATATATATATATACATATGAAAGAAAAAAAAAATGAAGGGCTATCAACCAAGTAGTAAACCATGTGTAAAGGGAGTGGGCACTACAACAAGATTCTCCCTTAAAAATGGATCAAGTAGCGAGACCTGAAATATTAGAAAACAAATAGTTTATGGACTTAAATCTATGAAAATATTACTCATTATTTCATTATTGTTGGAAGCATCTTTGCTAAGTCACTTTGGTTGAATCACCTTCCATATATTACTTTATATTTTTTAGAGAGTGTCAAGGCCCTTGAATTAATATTGTCATATTTGATGATTTTATTCTTAATGAATTACATGATTTTACTTATATAAGTGAATTTATTCTTATCCTTGAAAATAAAATATCATTTTTCCTTTGAAATTTTATGATGTAATGAATAGTTCCATATAGTGATGTGTTATAAGCCTATGTGTTGTCATTCACTATTCTCCATTGTATGAAATAAGAATGTACTAAAGGTTATGGGGTAAGTACATCAAGATGGGGGGCTGAAAAGTGTACAAAAACTTGAAAATGGATGAAATGAGATCACATTTTACAATAAAGTGATAACGTTATGTTTTCTTAGGTTCCGGTAATCAAGAACCTAAAATGCATACACATTATAACATGCACACATTTCTAGTGCTAAGAAACATGTATGTGTTTTGTGGAATATGAAGTTTAGGAGGCCATGAAGGACCCATATTTACTAAATTTTTATTATTTCTTATACTTTAAATTTATTTTAGTAAATATACGAAATTAGGGTCACTCTCGCACTTGATGGATTTGGTCCCATAGTTTTGATAGTTATAATCTATAAGATAGTTTTCAAAATCTAATCTGTGAGTACTTACACATTTTCAGAATTTCAGCAATGACCTAAAACTTTAAGGCTATATATATATTGTAGTCAGTCTTTGTTTTGAGAAAACATATAGTCATTTTGTAGGTTTTTGACCTTATAGATTGGTTTTTTCCCTACCACTTTGCTTGAATTTGTACTAATTTATAAATTTTATCCATAATTCACTTTAGTGACCATAGATCAATTGTATGACACTTGTTTACTTCTTACTAAAATGAGATCATCACTTTGTAGATAGAGGATTGCTCCCTGAATGAGATTCCTATCCTATAGAAAAATGAGGTATTGTAATGTGCCTCCTCCTTAGGTCCCATGGCTCATGTTTGATGGGTTAGGGTGTAGGGTTTACGGCTAAGGGTTTAGGGTTTAGGTTGTTAGGCTCAAGGTTCAAGGTTTAGGGTTTAGGGATCATGATTCAAGGTTTAGGGTTTAGGGTTTAGGGATTAGGTCTCAGGGTTTAGGGTTTAGGGTTTATGATTTAGGGTTTAGGGATCAGTTTTGAGGGTTTAGGGTTTAAGGTTCAAGGTTTATGGTTTGGGTTTAGGGCTTAGGGCTTAGGGATTACGGTTTAGGGTTTTGTTGTCTCTTGAAAATCAATTTTCATTTTCCAAGTTAAATTCAAAATTTTGAGCTCTCTCCCTCCTAAAGTATTTAATCCAAGTTGAAAGTTCAAAGAAATAGCAAAATTTGTGCCCTAGTGTTGTTTAAATCTCTATTTTTCTCATTTTGAGAAATTCTCTATCTCCCGTCTGTGCACATAATATCCTCTTTACAATCTCATTTTTTGATCAAAATTTTTCTCTTGTTCTATGGCACAGGTATTCAAATCATTGTTTTTCCTCCATGTCTCGGCTCACGAAGGAAATTCAAAATTGGACTCAAAATGATGAAGTTCTCTTCTCTGTGTATTTTCGACAATCAAAATGATGGGCATTTTCTTCCACGTAAAATTTTGGCCCCATCATCAATGGTTATGTGAAATACCTAATTAGAATTGGTCGGTGGAGAAATTTGTGTTTTTGAGCCTCTTTGTAAAAAAGGTGAAAAGATAAAAAGTGACCTACAGCCCTGATCAGGCTATAAAGGGAAAAAGTCAAAGTTGAAGCCCATCGTTGAAAAGTCAAAGTGGGAGAGTGGACTATCGGGGGAATTTTGGAAATTCAACCAAATTCCCAAAAGTTAAGTAAAAAATTTAGAATGCTCAACTCCACCAGGTCTCGAAGCGTGTATGGTTAAAGCAATGAAAAGTCAAAGCGGGAGAGCCGAACAATGAAGAACTTTGAATTTTTTAGCCTTTTCTCCAAAAAAGGTTAAAATGTTGAGAAAATGGCCATGAGGCCATTTCTAATCAAAATGTGCCATGTGCCCACCATTGAAAATTTAAAGCGGGAGAGTAGAGCGGTGAAGAACTTTGATTTTGAGCCTTTTTCTAAAAAGGTTAAAATGTTGAGAAAGGGCCACGATCCCATTTCCAATGAAAATGTGCCACATGCCTAAGTTAAAATAGTAAAAACCTTGTGAAGTGCGTGGACGCAATCCAAATATTAGGTGCTTGCTTTTTCATGCTCTTCCACGAAGTAGAAGTGGGGGTGCGTGCCAATTTTTTTCCAAATTTCTCTCTTCAAAAAATCAAAAAATGCAAAGGGCTTTCCCTCTATCCATTCCAATCTCTTCCTACCACGAGGGTGATGACCTTTGATTTCAAAGTTATAAGAGAAAATCAAATATAACGTATTCATGTTGCAAATATAACGTTCACCCACCAATTTTTAACTCTTGTTTTTAACCTTACCACGAGCATTTTCTTCGCAATGGAGGAATTTGAAGAGGTGTAAAATATTTGTAAAGTTGTAACCATTCTATCATGAGATATAATGGCTCCTCAAAGGCATTCCAGGGGCTGGCGATTGATTTTAAAAAGACTAGAGTTATTTGTAACTTGAAAAGATAGAAAATGTCATAATTCTTCTATTTTCCTTTTCTCCTTAGATTTTCCTCTATTCTCGATTCTCTGCTATATAAATTTTGCTTTAGCTTCATAATAAAAGAAGGAATTTTCACCTCTTTGATTGAGGGATCTATTGGTACCTTCTACGATAAATGAATTTTATTTGGTTTTGTAGCTTCTCCTACAAATTTGATATTTCTTCTAAATATAAATGCATGTAAATGAAATATCTAATTAATGTGTGTGGGCATTTGATATTCTACTCACAACATTATTTTTCTCCTACCTCAATTTCCATTCCCCTTCCCCTTTCCAGAAAAATTTTCTTCTCTAGTGAGGCATTGCTTAGCTTTGCCACAAGGGTCGATGGAGTGCACTGTTGGATCTCAAGTTGAAAGGCCACCATTGAAATCCACCTTTTATGAATGCACAAAAGAACTATGGAAGTTGCACCATTCAAGTAGAGTGACTTAGATTCCCATAACATTGGCTTAGAAACCCACCAATTTGTCGAAGAAAATTTTTTTCTCACCAATAGTTTTTAGGTTCCTACTTGTGGGTAGATTTTGTAGCATCTACACTAAAAATGACCTCAGTCATAAAATACAAAAAAAAAAAATTTATCAATGTGTGATATTCTAGAGGAAAATTTTTGCTTGAAAGTTCGAATAATCACACAAACTACATGGATGTAAATCATATGTATTCTAGGAAATCCTCCTATTGAGAGACTGATTTACTCTTTCACATCCAAGAAGACATTACTTTTGATATAGAGAAGCTATTTGGCATAATAGATGAAGTGTCAATCATTACTTCATTGCCACAAGGATTATGGACCTGGAAGAGGAACATGTTGTCGAATTAGAAAGGTAGAGACAAATTATAGCACCCCAAATAAGAGCATAGATCTTCAAGATGGTGGATAGAAGATTCATCACGGAAAGAGAGACAAGGAGGAAAAACTAATCCCATTTTGAGGAACTTCAAATTAGACAAGAGCTACTTGGAATCCGGAGGCTTCCTTTCAAGCAACTAGTAAAAAACACCTTGTCATGTTGGGAACCCGAGTCTTGCAATCCTTTTGACAGGGTGAATTTTCATACATAAATGAGAACCTTGTAGACTTCACCATGTGAAGAATGAAGAAGAAGCTTTAGAAAGAGAAGAAAGACTTTGACAAAGAAATAAGAGCTCAACTCTTCAGAAATTCGAGAGACTTCAAGATGAGGTAGATGAAAAGCAACAATAGTAGAAGCCACATTAGCAAGGATGGAAGATATAAATACACATAAAATGGATGATTAGGATCGTGAGCGTGAATGGGATCATGAAGCCCATAAGCATAATGTACCATGACAAGGAAACACCGATCCATTGGCTCTTTCTCAACCACTCCATGAGCTACTAGACGATCGAGAAAAAAACTTTCAAAAACTTCAAAGGGGATGGTTCTCATCTCTCGACATGAAGAACATGTAGCAAAGATTCATCACTACTTGTGGAGTGTTGGGAGTTGAAAATGAAGATGTTTTAGTTAGGATATTTTTCGATTCACTCCAAGAAAGAGTTGTTGAATGCTTCTACATGTTGCCCCCAAAATCTATCACATGCTTATGGGAAGATATAAGAAGTGCATTTGAACATAGGTTCAAGAGATCATAGAAGATTGTTAGGATCTCTGCTGAGTCCAATTGGTTTAGATGAAGAAGGACTATTATTGGCTATCCTTGTATCGGTGACACTACCTTGAATCAATGAGAGTTTTTGTAGCAAGGTATGATAGGTTGACAAGAAGGATCCCAAAGATGTGGAACCCCACTCGAAAATAACTTGAAAATTTCTTCATCGGTTGCTTTTCCATCATAAGTTGGCTTCTTCCTCAGAACAGCCTAACCAAGAACATTGAGGGAATTTCAACACTTTGCAATTGAGACCGATGATGATATAATTCTTTCTTAGCAAAGTGAAGGGACCAAATGGGAAGCAAAAGGTTAGAGTTCAAATTCCAATAGATCCGATCCAATGTTCCAAAAAATGGCAAATGACCTAGTTGCCTTGAAGAAGTATTTGTCACAAATCACAATGAGGAATGCTCCAAGGAGAGAAATCCTCCCGATAGACCAAGAATTTCTCCACCTCCTCGTAGGGATTGCTCTTAAGCACCACCATTCAATGCCATCTTGTGACACTAGTGAACCAGAAGAAGGAGTAGACATCGAGGAAATCAAGAAGAAAGCATGGATGACTATGAAAACTATCTTGAAATTAAAGAGGTTGGTATACACAATGGCTTCGATTGAATACATTGATGATGAGGAGGAAGGTGATGAAGAAGCTCCAAGTTTTTCATGTGCCATTTTCACTGTGCATAATCCAAGAATGGTGTTTCATTCCTCAACAATTCAGAATCGAGAGTAGGGAAGAACAAAGAAGATAGCTCTTTAAAGCCTCCACTAAAAAAGATCATCAACCAGGATCACATTACCACCTTCCATGGAATCAGCTAGAGAGAAATCAAATTCACCAATTGTCAAGGATCACACTATTGTGCCAATTAAGTTATTATCTAATTATTCTCTCAACTCAAAAGTTGTTAAGAGCAATGTTATTATAAATTTTTGTTTATAAGAACATTTAATTTTTAATCAAAGGCTACACCCCCATCTCCTTCCAAGACAAATTGCTACATTTGAAAAGAAGAACCCAACACCAAAAGTAATGACACATCTACCATTTAAGTCCTAATCCACCGCTGGAACCTCTTCCTCATCTACCATAACTTCATTTGAATTTGTAGAGCATAGCTAGCAAAATAAAGTCCAACTTCTTCTAAAATTGAATACCTACAAACACATCCTACCCAATTTGAGATATTCATCAAGGTAGTATGGGGTGGTAACCCTTCATCCCCAATCTCTAATTCTAAAGGCTTACTTCCCACACCATCCACACCATCTTATCAAAACATGCTATGCCCTCGTGCCTCCACCACCAACAAATTTCATCCTTTTTACCTGTCACTTCTCACCAAAGGTTTCAGCTAAACAATTGCATTATAGATTCTAGAGCCTCAAATATTGTGATGCTAGCAAAATTTGCAAAAGCTCTTGGCCTCACTTTTACTAGGGTAAATTACACATGTTACTATGGAATCCAAACAAGTTCCATTGGTAGGAAGGATTAAGGATGCTTAGGTTGCACTAGTTGATTACCCTGACAAGAAGATACTCCTGACCATTTTGGTGGCAGACATCCCAACATATTTTGGTATGATTTTGAGTAGAAGTTTTTGTAGATATCTAGGTGGAGAAATAAAAATGGATTGGTCATCTACAACTATCCCAGTGAAAGGAGAAATGAAGAAGCTACTGCTATACGTTTAAAAATGAAGTTCAAAGTAAGGAAGTATGATGATCCAAGAACTAATATCCCTTTTATAAATTGTGGGCTTGAAATTACCTCCTTACATCACGTAAGGAAGAGGATTTGCCACTTCTCATGGAGGCATAGGAATACCGAATCTGGAAAATGGAGTTTGATGGCGCATTCCAGAGCAGGTTCAGGAGTCTGGTGTAGTATTATAATCTCTCCAATGAGGTATATCCTTTTTCCTATAAGCTGCAATTTGAAAATACAAATAATACAACATAGTATGAAGCATTACTCTTAGGCATGAATGAAGCAGAGGACATGGTAATGAAGAAGTTGAGATGCAAAGGTGATTTAGAGGTTGTGGTAAAGCATGTCCACTAGTAATATCATGTGAAAACCTCGACTGTGCACTATAGAAATAGAGTGTGGGACTGCATTGAATCTTTGATTGATTCTCCATTGAAGCTATCCCTAGGTGAGTAGAATGAAAAGGCTGATTCTCTAGCAAGTAGTTTCAGCTTCCTTAGTGACACCTCATCCTTCTTTTGAAAAGGATAAAGTGACCATTGAGATGGTGTTCAAACCCAGTACATACTGATAATGCAAATCATTGGCGCAGTCTTCAATGATGAAAATCAGATCCTAGCCTTCTTAGAACAAAAGGGATAAATTCAATAATATTTTCTTTGAATGAAGTGAAAACCCACACCTGAATCATTCCCAAAGAAGAGAAGAAAGGAATTGAAGGAATGGATGAAGAGGGAGTAATCAAAATAAAAGTAAACAAAATCTGCAAACGCCTAGTTTCTTTGGAAGACCTCTTTGACAAGCATGACAGTTCATCCAAGAGAAAGAAAATAGTCTTCTCGTGTCCATCTGATTTTGATCAAGAAAAATAGGCACTTCGAGAGAATCCAAGGATGGTTAACATTGCTAAATTCTACTCACAAGAGAAGAGAAAGTTTGTTGCTCTACTCAAAAGTACTCGATGTCTTGGTCTATTCCTATGATGAACTCAAATATTTTCAGCTAAAGGAAACGCATCACTCTATTCCTTTTAAGCAAGGAGCTAAGCCCTTCAGAAAAATTAAAGGCCCTATAATTGAAATATTGTTGATGTTATCAAAGAAGAGGTGACAAAGATGCTCAATGCTAGAATCATCTTCCCCATCCACCATTCAACATGGGTGGCTAACATTGTGCAGTGGGAAGAAGAATGGGGAAATAAGGATTTGTGTAGACTTTCAAAATCTGAATCAGGCATCTCTCGAGGATAACTACCATCTTCCAATCATGGATCATATTTTGGAAGCAATCACTAGATCCTGAAATGCTCTCTTTGCTTGATGTACTCTCGGAGTGAAAACAAAATAAAGGTAGCGAGAAGAAGATCGCAACAAAATGGCCTTCAAACACCTTGGGGCACTTTTTCTTACAATGGAATGCATTTTGGCTTGATAATTATGGGGCCAATTTCCATAGAGAAATGGACTTGGACTTCAAATATTTGAAATATTGCATTATCATTTACCTTGATGACCTCACTATTTTTTCAAAGAGGAGGGAAGATCATATCTATCATTTGGAGCAAGTCCTTGCAAGGTGTAGAAAGCATGGCATTTCTCTAAATCCAAAGAAGTGCATTTTTGGAGTCACGAAGGTAAGTTCTCTGGGACACATTGTGAACAAACATGGATCACACATTGATCCTAAGAGGATCAGAGCTATCAAGCACTAGCCTTACCAACCAAGAAGAAGGAGTTCATTCATTCTTTGGAAGGGTAAACTTCTTCTTCATTTTGTGCCTCGATTTTTCTAAACCGACTAAGCATATAACTTCCATGAGGAAGCCTTAAGAAAGTTTCAAGTGGAATAAGGAAGGAAATTTCAGCATTTGAGGAGATCAAGAAATCCATTTCACACATCTCTAACTCTTGTATCTCTAGATTTCAACAAGGATTTCATCATCTATTGCCATGCATCAAAACATACACTCTCTCGATGTCCTTGTTTAGAAAATTGATGAAGGTTGGAAGCACCCATTGATTTCATGAGATGTCCTTTGAAGAATCATGAGCTAAAGTAAATCCAATTAGAGAAACATGCCTACGTAGTGGTCAAAGCTATTAAAAGTTTCAGATTCTACATTTCAATTCCCATACAAAGGTGATGGTCCTTTGAAGTGAAATCAAGTCCATTTTGACTCAACAAGATCCTGGGGCTAAGAGACAAAGTTGGATTGCAAAGACCCAAGAGTATGACTTGGAGATTATACCCTCTAATTTGGTAAGAGGAAATGCTTTGTGCAAGTTGATTGTTGAAGATGAATCTCTCAAGGCTCAGAGGGAGAAAAAGATGGTGTTTCTCAACTGTTCGTAAGACAGTCAAAGGCGCTATTTGTCACCACTTCACCATGAGTGGTATGCTTTGACATTGCTTACTACCTCACTTATGGAGAATTTCTTCCTCATCTTGACTAAAAACAAATAAGGAAAATCAAGCTAAAGGTAGCCAAGTTTGTGATCTGTAATCATGCACTTTACAAGAGATGCCTAAATGGATGTTTCCTCGTATGTAGATAAGGAGAAATAAGAAAAGTTGCTCGTGGCATATCATGATCAAGCTTGTGGTGGACGTTTCTCAGCAATGGTCACCACACATAAGATCCTTAGAGGGAGATGTTATTTCCCTCCATATTTTCAAACACTCAAGATTGGGTCCCCAAATGCAAAGCATACCAATAATTTGTTGGAAAGCCACAACTAGCCGCATTGCCACTCAAAGCTTCGTGGTGATTGAAGAACCATTTCGTAAAAAAGGGGACTAGATTTTATCGGTGTTCTCAATCCTCATTCTAGTACGAGCATACTTATCTACTCACCGGTGATTACTTCACTAAATGGGTGGAAGCCATCCCGACCAAGCAAGCCAGCTTTGAAACATTCTCCAGTAACTTCATCAAGGAGAATATTATTGTTCATTTTAGAATACCATAGAAAATTGTTGTAGACAATTCCACCTATTTCTCTTCCAAGGAGATCACGAGAGTTTTGTTATGGCTTTGGAATCTCTCTATCTCACTCTTCTAACTACTACCAACAGGAAATGGGCAAGATGAGTCAAGCAACAAGAACATTGTGAAAATTGTTCACAAGTCGGGTAGATGAGAATCAAAGGAACCGGCATAAGAAGTTATAAGATGCATTGTGGTCAATAGGATCACCCTTAAGAATTAAATAGGTATTTCACCTTTCCAAATGTTGTATGGTGTTGAGGCAGAGATTCCGCTCACAATTGAGATGCCACTCTCAAGTTGTTGCAAGAAATAGAAGATGGTCAATACAAAGACTCCATTGACAAGACGATCCTCTTCCTAGAGAAGATGGAAGAAAGTAGATGCCAAGTGGTGGATAGAATTATGGAGTATCGGTTGAGAGTGAAGAAATTTTTTGACAAGAAGACCAAAGTAAGGAATATCAAAGTAGGAGATTTCATCCTCGTTATGAGAAAAGAGAAGAGAACCAAAGTGAAGCCTTTGAATTTTTGATTCATTGTGGTCTGGGTCCATTCCAAATTCATGGAACTTTTGGTGAGAATGTTTTTCTCCTCTCATACTGGATGGAATGCCATTGGAATTTCCTCAAAGTGGGCAAGACTTGAAGTTGTATCATCAGTGAAAGTGGGTTGTCCCCCGCCTTGTACCATAGGTGTTTTTGTAGGTGTGTTTTTCCCTTTTCTATTGTGTGGTTTTGGTTTAGTTTTGTTTGTTTTTGTTGTGTGTGGTTTGGCTTGTGTGTTCCTCCTTCTTCCATTCTTTCTCAGAATTGTACATGACTCTACAAGGCCCAATGGATAAGGCACTGGTCAACATTATATGGTTTAAAATTGAGATTCTGGATCCTCATACCATGTCTTCGTCATGCTCAATCCATGCCATGTCCCCAAGCTAGAGCCAGCTTGTTGTCTCCTGAAACTACTTTTCATTTTCCAAGTTAAATTCAAAATTTTGAGCTCTCACACTCCTAAAGTATTTAAGCTAAGTTGGAAGTTCGAATAAATAGAAAAATTGTGCCGTGGTGCTATTTAAATCTCTATTAAACTGATTTTGAAATATTCTCCATCTCCCGTCTATGCACATAATATCCTCTTTACAATATCCTTTCTTCATCGACATTGTTCACTTGTTTTATGGCATGGGTCGTAAAATCATTTTTTTCCTCTATGCCTCCAACTTGTGAAGGAAATTCAAAATTGGAATCAAAATGATGAATTTCTCTTCCTCTCGTGTATTTTTCCCACAATCAAGAATGATGGGCATTTTCTTCCCTCAAATTTTTTTCCCCATCGTCCATGGGTATGAGGAGATACCTAATTAGAAGCAATTTGGTGGAGAAATTTGTGTTTTTGAGCCTCTTAGTAAAAAAGGAAAAAAGTTAAAAAGTGACCCGTAGAGTCTCTGATCGTGTTATAAATGGAAAACATCAAAGTTGAAGCCTACCATTGAAAAGACAAAGCGAGAGAGCGGACCATCGGGGAATTTTAGAAATTTAACCAAATTCCCAAAGTCAAGTAAAAGTTCTAGAATGCTCTACGACTCCACCAAGGTGTCGGGCCCGCCATTGAAAATTCAAAGCAAGAGAGCGGAACAACAGAGAACTATGATTTTTTTAGCCTTTTTACAAAAAGGTTAAAATGTTGAGAAAAGGGCTGCAACCCCATTTCCAATGAAAATGTGCCACAAGCCTGCCATTGAAAAGTCAAAGCGGGAGAGTGGAATGGCAAAGAACTTTGAGTTTTTGAGCCTTTTTCCAAAAAGGTTAAAATGTTGAGAAAGGGACCGCATGACCCCATTTCCAATGAAATGTGCCATGTGCCTAAGTAAAAATTAGAAGTGAGGGTGCGGCCAATTGGTTCCAAATTTCCAAATCTCTAAAAATCACAAAATGCAAATGGATTTTCCCCATACCCACTTTAATCTCTTCCTACCATGTGGATGGTCCGATTTCAAAGTTATAAGAGAAAATCAAACATCGTATTCAAACTAGAAAATCAAATGTAAAATTCACATTGCATAAGATCTGATTTTTAACCCAACATGAGCATTTTCTTAGCAATGGAGGAATTTGAAGAGTCGTAAATGATTTGTAAAGTTATAACCTTTACGGCATGAGATATAATGGTTCCTCAAAGTCGCTCTGTAAGTCAGGTGATTGATTTGAAAAAGAACAAAGTGCTTTGCACTGGAAAGATAGAAAACACCATACTTCTTCTATTTTTCCATCCCCTTAGATTTTCCTCTATTCTCAATTCTCGTACAAATTTTGCTTTATCTTCAATAATAAAAGAAGGAATATTTTCCTCTTTGATTGAGGGATTTATTAGGTACCTTGCAATCAATGAATTTTATTCGGTCTTATAGCTTCTCCAGTGGATTTGTTTTTCTCTAAATATAAATGCTTGTAAATGAAATATTTAATTAATGTGTGTGGGCATCGATATTCTACTCACAAAATTATTTTTCTCTCTACCTCCATTTCCACTCCCCTTCCCTTTCCAAGACAAGTTTCTTCTAGTGAGACATTTCTAGCTTTTCTCACGGGCTGTCATGGAGTGCCCCTATTGGATCTTTGGTTAAAATGCCACCATTAAAATCCACCTTTTATGCATGAACCTAAAGAAGTTTCACCATTCAAGTAGAGGGACTTAGATTCCCATAGGGTTTGCCTAAACCCACCAATTTTTCCACAAGACAAATTTTATCGCCAACAGTTTTACAACTCAAGATTTAGGGTTTAGGGTTAAGGGTTGAGGGTTTAGTTTTTAAGGTTTAGGATTTAGAGCTTAGGGTTCAGGGTTTAGGGCTAATGGTTTAGGTTTTAGATTTTATGTTTATGGTTTAGGATTGAGGATTTAGAGCTCAAGGATCGGGTTTAGGGTTTAGGGCTCATGGTTTTAAGGTTTAGGGTTGAGGTTCGAGGATTTAGTATTTAGGGATTAGGGTTTAATGTTTACGGGTTTGGATTTAGGATTTAGGGTTTGGGGTTTAAGGCTCGGGGTTTAGGGATTTTTTTGGGTTAGGGTTCGGGGTTTAGGGCACGGTGGTTTAAGGCACAAAGTTTAGGGCTCAAGTTTAGGTTCTCCCATTCACTCATTGTAATGTTCTATGTCTTACCCATTCTTATTATTATCGACTGAGAGTATTTAAAAAAAGGGTTCATCCTTCTTCGTAGGAAAAACATTCAAATGGAATCATCACAATTTGATGTTTTTCATCTACCTGATATTTTGAAGGAGGGAAATTACATATATCAAAGAACAATTCAGTGCAAATAAATATTAAGACATATCTATTATTTTTCCCATCACATGGGAGCTATTTCACTCATCAGTAATGTTTTTGTGTCTTAGCTCATTCTTATTAATAGATGAATAATAAAAGTATTGAACTGAAAAGTGGGTTCATCAACTCTTCCTATGTAGGAACAAAAATGTCAAGAGATTCATCGAGAATTTGATGTCTTTCATCTGTTAAGGATATTTTGAAGTTGAG
>CM031238.1:599148190-599337224 GCA_018340775.1 Taxus wallichiana var. yunnanensis
AGAAGTCTTGAATATCCTCTTCCACATCTTTATGAATGATATCCCAAAAATAATGAAAAACAGAGCAGGAAAACCATCAGGGCTAGGTGATTTATCCCCTTCCAAGTCAAAAACTATAATAGATATCTCCTCTGCAGATGGGATTTTGATCAAATCAACATTATCCTGATGAGAGATAACATATTGAAAAAGATTTGCAATATCACTTTCCTTACCCATATCAGGTTCCCTACCAACAACTAAAAGATGAGAGAAAAAACTAACAAATTCCTATGAAATATCCCTTGATTCTTTATTCTAACTCCCCTTCCATCTTCTAATTCCAAAATAGTATTGTTACTCTTATGCATAGATGTAGTAAGATGGAAAAACTTTGTATTCATGTCACCCTCCTTTAACCACAAAACACAAGAGTTTTGTTTCCAGTAAGCCTCCTCTTTAGCTTCTAAATTATGATATTCTGTCAAAAGAAATTTCTCCTTATCTCTCAAATCTTTATGCAAACCTTTGTTGACAATCTCATCCTCCAACTTCTTTAATGCTTCACTAATCTTAGTTTTCTGAGAAAAGATATTCCCAAATGTTTCTTTGTTCTAGACTTTCAATCTCGTTTTAACATTCTTTAACTTTGCCACAATCTGAACATAGGTTTACCTTTAACAACAACTTTCCAACTCAATCTAATTTCCTCCTCAATACTAGGATGTTGCAGCCACATCTTAAAAATCTAAACGGCCTACCTCTTACACCATTACTTACACCAATTTGAAGGCAAATGGGACTATGATCGAAAACCACCAAGGACACATCCAGATGTTGTAACCAAGATAAATTAATGAGAAACCTGTCCAATTTAATTTGAATCATATTTTCCCCAATCTCCTATTCGACCAAGTGAAAGGAGATCCTTTCAACTCAACATCCACCAAATTACAGTTAGCAATGAAGTCAGCAAAGTCCCCCATACTATCATTGTAGACACCTACACCACACTTTTTATCATCCATACACAAAGGAGTATTAAAATCACCTCCAATTAACCAATTCACCTCTTTACATTGGCTTCAAAATTGGCCAATATCCATCCAAAGTTTTCTTCTTTCAACAGCCGAATTGGGAGCATAAATATTTGAACAAATCCACTCAGACCCATCTTGTTTTTCGTAAACAAAATAGCAACATGATACTAAGACTTGAAAATCAACCTCCCTTCTCTATCATTCTGATTCCAAAAAGTCACCAAACCCCCAAAATCACCCACCGAAGAAACACTTTGAAGCTTAGATCTAAACCAAACTTTATTTTGTACCTCACTCATTTTTTCTCTACAGACAACAATTCCATTTAAGGAAATATAATATAATCTTCTATTAATTCATAAGTGATATCCTTACAACTTTCTCTTTCATATTCTTTCAAAAGTAGAAAACAGAGTATATCTCTTATACATTTTGAATTACCACTTTTATAGCCAATATAAAACATCATTCCATCAATAATAATATACAAGTTCATCAACTTCAAAGTGGGAAATGGTTGTCAAAATTTTCCTTTCCTTTGCTCCAGGATATCAACATGTAGATCCATCATTCTTCAATTTTGATCACAACAAAGGCACGGGAAAGGATCACTCTCCAACCAACCAAGACATCTAACGAAAGGAGAATCCATACTTATTCATTGGCCCCCTAGCCCCAACCACAATGCAATAAGAAATGTGTTTCAACTCATGGCAATAACATACTTCCACAAACACACATGCAAACTCTACATTAAAAGAACATTCCAAAATAGAATGTAGTTTGCAACTATATTAAGACATAAAAAAAAAACTTGGGCTTCATAATGCAAGCCAAAGGAGCAAGAAACAATGGGGGATGCTACTTATGCCTCCCAAAGGGGATATTGGGTATCACCACCTAAAAACAAACCACCAAAATATAACATTTCAAATTTCGATATGTGCTTATGCCTCTCCCAAGTACCCCTATTCTACACATTTCCTTATTCCTTCCCAACCTCTTATGGCACCCCATAACGAGTAAAGAAATGCAAGTTATTTCTTTGTAAGGTGGAACCCAAATCCCAACTCCCTCCACACTTATACCTCCATAAAACACTTATGCCTCCACAAAATAAACACCATAGCCTTCTCCTACACCATTCTAGGCCATCTACCCAACAACCCACAAATATTGCAAAACATTCACAACAATAACATTCAACCATTTACCTATACAATAAAAGAAATAAAGAAGGGCATTTCAAGAGCCAAGCTCCTACCTCTCCATGATGGAGTTTGTTCCAAGTCCAAAACAACAAGCTTTCCAATGCAAACAGTCTAAGATCCACAATCCACAAGCATGCAACAATCTCCAATCTTCTCTAAAAGCAAGAGCTCTCAAAACCCAAAAGAAGTCTCCCCAAAAATGAAGTGATAAAAGTGAAGCAACCCCAAAAACAAGCTAAATAATTCCAATTAATAGAAGAGGGAAGGGAAGAGGATGAGGTGGATCCATGTAGGATGCCACTTCACACATCCTCAACTCCAACACCAAAGTCAACTTCATTCTCCAATGCATAATCAATAGGTGGGTGAATAATATGATAATTTTACTTACACACTCAAATCAAACCCACACCCCAAAGGACTAAACTTGAAACATGTAAGAAAAGTGCAATAAAAAAACATTCAACTTGACTTACCAAAATACATAAAGAAGGTCTAAATTTAACCCTATAACCATAAGAAAGGTTGGTATACAAGTTTAAGAGGTATGGGACAAGTTTAACTTGTTCCACAAGCCTCCAAAATCATCCTCCAAGGAAAAATTTGAATTTCAAAGAAGATGAAGTGTTTCTTACTCCAAAATCAATTTACATATATCTTACATATCATTTATGGGTCTTAAAAAATTTTAATTCAAGGGCTACAACTCTATTTATTACCTTCCTGTGACATATTTTAATTAACTAACTTTACAACATGGTTACTCTCAATATTAACACACCATTTAATAAATAATGAAAGGGTTAATGCACCAAAAATAAACACATTCAAACATTAACAAAGGGACCAAATAACATAAAAATACAAAAATCCCTTGGTGACATTTGAAGGTGATCCCCATGGGAATACCTAACACAAACAAACACACACAAAAAAATACGATTGCCATATGGTGACCATGTTGAATTCATATAGAATTCCAAAGTGGTTGGTCTCAATCCCTTGATGTTTGTTGTGATATTTTAAACCTGCACAATACAAATACCTCCTTTGGCCTCGTGGTCGTATTAGAACATCGAAGTGAATATAATATACTTCAAAGTCATCAATATATATATATATATATATATATATATATATATATACACATACATACATACATATATATATATACATACATACATACATACATACATACATACATACATACATACATACATACATACATACATACATACATATATATATATATATATATATATATATATATATATATATGAATCACAACAATCATCAAGACAATCAACAATATCACTTACAATTTCATCAACAACTATATCATCATTAATCTTTAATTCAATTTTCATTTTCTAGGTCTACTCAAAATATGTAATTATCCCAAGTCTAAACAACATCTATAATATAACCATGTCAAACAGTATATGAATAGTAGTATATAAAATGTATAAAATGTCCCCAATAACACCATGTATCAGATATGAACCAAGTCAACAATAATCCATGCTCTAACATCTAACATCATACTAAATCAGAACTATAATAATGTCCATAATATAGTCAATAGTGTCATGATCGTGATCGAAAAGGTATCAAAGGGAAGTGGGGACTACATCCCTCTCCCTTTAGACTCGAATTCCTCCTGGAAATCACAAGAACATATGGGAAAATTGAACTCATAACAATGTAGCTACAGTCTCATCATATCTATCCCACTGCACTCGCACCTGATCAATCTTTCTACCTCAAAGGCCTAGGGTCCTGCGATCTATAATGCAAACGGGCTCCAACATCACCTATCCCTGATCCTGCACCTGCAATGAGGCACACTCCAACACATGAGAAGGATCTGTAATATATCTGCTAAAGACTTAAACATGAAACACGTCATATACCCAAAACAAGCTAGGCAAAGCAATGCTAGATGGCAAGCCAAAGGGCCGATACGCTCCAAAATCTCAAAGGACCAACAAATCTAGGAGTTTACTTAAAAAAATTTCCATAATGAGATAGGGCTTTTATGTGGTCTGACATGAAGTGTAGGGCCCACTTCCCTTCGACACTTTTGATATTGATCATGATATTCGTTGACTATATTATGGACATTATTATAGTTTTGATTTAGTATGGTGTTAGATGTCGATCATAGATTATTATTGACTCGATGCATGATGATTGTTAGAGACATTTTATATAGATTTGACATGCTATTGGACATGGTTATATATATATATATATATATATATATATATATATATATATATATATATATATATATATATATATATATATATATGGTTTTTTTAGGACATGTGATATTTGGATATATTGAGTAGACCAAGAAAATTGAATTTAAAATTGATGATTATATAGTTGTTCATGAAATTGTAAGTGATATTGTTGATTTTCGGATGTTGTTGTGATTCATATATATATTGATGATTTTGAAATTATATTATATTCATTTAGATGTTCGATATGGCCATGAGGCGAAGGGGTATTTGTATTTTTCTGAGTTAAAAATATCACAACAAACATCGGGGATTGGAAACCAACCACATTGGAATTCTAGATGAATTTAACAAGGTCACCATGGAAAACTTGTATTGTGTTGTTTGTGTGTGTGTGTGTGTGTTTAATTGTTGTTAGGGATTCCCATGGGGGATCAACTTTAAATGTTACCAAGGGTTATGTGTATTTATTTACTTGGTTCCCTTTTATTGATGTTTGTATGTGTTTATTAAGTGATGTGTTTACCTTTTCATTATTTACTAATTGTGGTAAATTAATGTGAGTAATCTTGTTGTTAAAATTAATTAATCAAATTGTGACATAAGAAAGTAATTATTAGAGTTGTTGGCCTAAAATTAAAGTGTTGTAAGGAAATGTGTATGTGATGTGTAAGAGATGTGTAAGTTGATTTTGGAGTATGAAACCCTCCACCTTCTTTGAAATTTGAATATGTCCTTGGAGGCTGATTTTGAGGTGTGTGGGACAAGTTAAACTTGTCGATACCTCTTAAATTTGCATGCCAACCTTACTTATGGTTGGAGGGTTTGATTTTAGACCTTCTTTATGCATTTTTGTAAGTCAAATTCTATGTTTTAATTGCACTTTCTTACATGCTTTTAATTTTAGTCCTTTGGGGTGTGGGCGTGTTTTGGAGTGTTTAAGTAATCTGTCATATTATTCATCCACCCATTTATTATGCATTGGAGAATGAAGTTGACCTTGGGTGTTGGAGTTGAGGATGTGTGAAGTGGCATCTACTACATGAATCCACCTCATCCTCTTCTCTTCCATCTTCTATATATTCGAATTCTTTGACTGTTTTTGGGTTGCCTCAATTTTATCACTTCATTTTCTACGTGACTTGCTTTGGGTTTTGGAGCTCTTGCAAATTGGGAGGAAATTGGAGATTGTTGCATACTTGTTGATTTTTATCTCTTGGATTGTTTTGCACAAGAGAGCTTGATGTTTTGAACTTGGAAAAAACTCCATCATGGAGAGGTAAGAGTTTAGCTCTTGGAAATTCTCTCCTTTCATTTTTATGCATATGTGAATGGTTGAATGTTTGAATGTGTTGTTTTATTTGTTTGTTGGTTGGGTAGATGGCCTAGGAATGGTGTAGGAGAAGACTATGGGGTTTTCTTATGGGAGGCATAAGTGTTTTGGGGAGGTATAAGTGTGGAGGGAGTTGGGATTTGGGTTCCTCCTTGTAAAAAGAAATAGATTACATTTCTTTACTCGTTATGGGGTGCCATAAGAGGTTGGGGAGGGATAAGGAAATTTGAGGAATAAGGGGTACTTGGGGGAGGCATAAGGGCATGTCAAAGATTTAAAATGATATATATTTTGGTGGTTTGTTCTCGTTGGTGATACCCATTTCACCTTTGGGAGGCATAAGTAGCATCCCCATAGTTTCTTGCTCCTTTGGCTTGCATGATGAAGCTTCGAGTTGTTTGTTGTCTTTACTTCGTGATTGCAAACCCAGCTTTGTTTTGGATTGTGTTTTCAATGAGATTTTTTCTTTTTGTTATGGAAGCCTATTGTTTCCATGTGCTCAAAACATATTTTATTGCATTGTGGTTGGGGCTCGTGGACCAATGAATAAGGATGGCTTCTCCTTTCATTGGATGTCTTGGTTGGGTGGAGAGTGTTATCTTTCCCCTTGTTCTGTTGTGGTCAAATTGAAATAAAGAAAATGGAGGATATTCATGTTGTTGTTCTGGAGCAGAGGAGAAAGACAAGTTTTATAGTCCTTGTTGAGATTATTCTTATTATAACTCATTCCCACTTTGAAGTGGATGACCTTGTACATTATTTGTGATGGAAAGATGTGTTGTATTGGCTATGAAAGTTGTAAATTGAATTGTGAAAGACATATACTTTGTTCTCTTTTTGAATAAATGTGGAAGAAATTGTAGTCTGTATATTGTAATTGAGGAAGAAGACAAAGTTTTGACAGTCCCTTGCGAAACTACTTTTGTAAACCATTTCCCCACTTGATGTGGATGAAAATTTAATATACATTTTGTGCTGAAGAGTTAATATGTTTTGGAAATGAAATCCCCTTTGAATGTGAAAGAAATATACTCGTATTATTCGTTTGTAAAAAGGAATGTAATGAGAAGGAGTTGTGATTGTAAAGTTGTATTTGATAAAAAAAAAAGTTGTAAAAGAAATATTTTCAATCGAATAGATGTTGTTTTACCTTATACAATGAAGTTATTATTGTTTGAAATATGCTTTGAAAATGTTGTACAACTCTTTGTTTGAATGTGGAAAATGTATTCATAATTATTGCATCCTCTGTGTTTGAAAAGCATGTTTTTTTTGGAAAGGAAATAGAAATTTCTTTCTTATTTCTACATTTTGATTGAAGGAAATAGAACATTGTAATATTGGATTAGAATGAAATCATATTTTAAAGTTTGGTAAATGTAATGGATCAATTCGAGTTGGAAGTTGTAGAGCTCTGTTAGATGATTTTCAAATTAGCAAATAATTATCAAAAAACGTACAGAATGACCTTGTAGACTAGGAAATACATTTGAAACATTAATACAAGCTAAGAAAGATCAAAATGATCCCAAAAAAACTATAATACTTAAGAAATTTTCATAGAACCTTTCAAAATCAAGCTCAAACAATTTCTTAGTCATTTTTGCTATTAAATTGGGGAAATTCAAATTGATCTTCAATCAAACAATTTAATCCTTGAAATCTATCCTAAATTATTCCAAGTGAAATCCTCCATGTCTATTTGGCATGTTGAGAAAGAATAAATGGCGGATTTGAACAAATATTTAATAATTTAAAAATACCAGTCAACTTTCTATGTGACTGAAAGATGTTTTCTCAAAATTGACCCTTTAAACTTTATCAAAATTAAATTCTTAAGATCTCTGTACAAAGAGGATGTCGAGAGCTTTCAGAAAATCCTTGATTTCAAAAGCGAGTTCCCAATCAAAATTTATGGCCCCTCGATGTTTTTATTTCATTTAGCTTCAAAAATATTATAATCACAAATTTAATTATTAAAATATTCTTAGTGGACAAACACGTGGGCTAAAACTTTCTCTTTTTCTTTTTTTCCAAAGGTGTAAAGTCATGAAGTTTCTCGCCACTCCACTAATCCGTAGGCCTTCATGTTTTCAAAAATGATCTAAGTCCAAAAATTTAATTTGGAAATTTTTGTCCGCGACCCCACCTGCCACCCCACGGCCAATCATTGATCGACACATTGCTTCGTTGGCCTCGGCAAAGGTGCGGGTGTGAAATTTTCTTTGTCCCAAAATGTCAAAAGCACTAAATGCCTTCCCCGCTCCATCGGCCCGCATCTGGGAAGAGATTTCTTCCCTGCTCCACCAGTCCGTATTTCACCTCTAGGAAAATTTCTCTCGAAGTTCACGAGGCCGAGTTGGGAAAATTTTCTCTCCCAACCCCTCATGCCCGCTCTTGGGAAAATTTTCACCCCTAGTTCCGATGGCCGATAACTCGAGAAATATGAAGAGTTATAAGGACTTATTTATATCAATGGAAAGGTAAAATTACCTATCTAATGGGAATGGTTTCAGAAGTTTTGAGTGCATTAAATATAAGAAAAATTAGATTGAATCTTTTAAGAGAGTTCTTAGAGTGGGTAAGTAAGAATTTACTCGATGATTTTAAATATGTATTATTTTCCCCACTATAATTAAAACTTGCTCTTGTCTTAGATCTTGTGGAATCAAATACCTTGGGTATCTAATTGTTTTGGTCCCTTAATCCTAAAATTTTAATCAGGGAGTATTTAAAATTTCAATATAATCAGTGATTAAATTAATTCCTAAGGAGATTTGAGCTAGTTGTGGACTTATTACACTTGTTTCTTTTTAATGTGGACATAGTAATTATTATAATGGGAAAATTTATCGTTGAATTTAATTGTCCTTGAGACTTTGGTGGTTAACACTTTAAAAAAATGCATAATTTTCTAACTAAACCTATGTTGTTCATGGGTCTCAAGTGGGAGATTTTAGTGGGTGTTACACGAAAGAACACCTTCATGCCCACATAAAAACTATGGTCAGTCCTATGCTGGTCTGCATACTTCTTCTGTTAGTCATGTGCCTCCTATAGTCTCTATCTGATCAAAACCACCTGCTACTCCATGTCCTATAACAAAGCTGGTCCAAGAGAAACCTTGTCCTCTAACATGTCCTAGTTAAGAGGTTTCATGCACTCTCTACCATGCAAGGCTGAAAAAGAGCCATGCCTATATAACTCTAAAAACTATTATTGTAGGAAAACTCCACCAAGTACAGGTACTCCTCCCATCTTGACTGATGATCCATAACATACATCCTGAGCATATCCTCTAAGATCTGATTCACCCACTCGGTTTATCCATCCGTATTAGGGTGATATGCTATGTTGAAATTGATTTTTGTTCCGAGGGACATGATGCATGGTAGTCCAAAAATGGGAAGTGTATAAAGGATCATGGTCACAAATTATCTTCCACGGAATCCCATGGAACCTGACGATCTCATCCAGATAAACCCATGCCACTGCACTAGCTGTAGAAGTGGTTTTCACTAGAGAAAAGTGAGCCACTTTTTTCAATTTATCCACCATGACCATGATGGCATCATGGTGATATCTTGACAAAGGTATCCCAAAAATGAAGTCCATGGAAATGGTGTCCCACTTCCATTCCGGTATAGCATGAGGAAAGAGAAAGCCATCCGGATGTTGATGCTTCAATCTTCACTTTCTATCTTTCTAAATAAAGTGTGACACAAACTAAGCCACATCTCTACAAAGTCCTCTCCAATGGTATAATTGTCTCAATGTAGTGTGCATCTTCTTCACCCTAGGATGGGCTGAATAGGGTACATGATGTGCCTGTTAGAATATCCTTTCTCAATCCTTCGTCTCGTGAACATAAATCGACTTACGTGCCTAAGAATTCCATCTTCCTCTAATGAGAAACAATCAAACTTCCCTCAAGGGGTCTCGGGAATTGATCCTTTCTCTGGCTGCAATATAGAAGATGTCAAAGAGGAAGCTACTGTATAATCCTGCTCCACAAATATTTGCCCACTAAAGTGGCCATAACCACATGTATCCATCTATTGAGAGTGTTTGCAACCACATTCTCCTTCCCTTTCACATGCTCTATCTCCATATCATACTCACAAAGCAAATCCATCCAACACCACTGACAAGCATTGAGATTGGGCTGCGTGAAGAAATGGTGAAGACTCAAGTGATCTATCTTGAGTGTGAATCTCTGACCAAGAAGAAAGTGTCTCCATCAAATCAAGGCGTGAACCACTGCCGCAAGCTCAAGATCATGAGTTAGATAATTGAGCTCATAATCCTTGATTTTGCAAGACTTAAAATCCACTACTCTACCCTCCTACATCGACACACCTCCAAGTCCTACCAAAGAAGTATTCATTCATACGAAAAATCACCCCATGGATCCAGAATCGCAAGAATGGGTGCTATCGTGAGGAACTCCTTTAGTGTCGTAAAGGCCTTCTCACATCTATCTGACTAATCAAATTTCTTCCCTTTCCAATGAAAGGAAGTGGTGGGGTGCACAATCCATGAGAAGTCTTGAACAAACCTCATGTAATAACCTACTAACCCCATGAAACCGCGAACCTTAATCATAGTAGTGTGTGTCGGAAAAATCCATAATGGCTCTAATCTTAGAAGGATAAACTGCAATATCTTTCCCAAAAATGATGTGACCCAAATTCTTCATCTCTATATGAAAGAAGGCACACTTCTCCAAGTTCCCATAAAGCTACTTCTCACAAAGACACTGAAGAACTTGATGAAGGTGCCCTCGTGCTCCTCATGTGTACGTGAGTAAATAAAAATTTCATCAAGGAAGATGAGCACGAAGTGATCTAAGAAAGTCCTGAATACCCCATTCATCAAACTCATAAATATTGTAGGGGAATTTATCAAACCAAAAGGCACCACTGTGAACTCATAGTGCCCATATCTCATACAAAAAATGGTCTTATGAATATCCACCTCTATAATCCTTAGCTGATGATAGCCTGACTTAAGATCAATCTTAGAGAAAATTGTGGCTCCCTTCATCTGATCAAACAAATCATCTATGCGTGGAAGGGGATAATGATTCTTGATCGTTACCTTGTTCAGTTGGCAGTAATCAATACACAACCTCAAGGATCCATCCTTCTTCTTCACAAAAATCATTGGTGTACCCCTAGGGGATACACTAGAAGGATGGATTAGGCCTTTCTCCAAAAGGCCCTCAAGCTACAACCCGAGATCACGAGCTCTACTATTTTCATCCGAGTAAGGTGCTCATGAGATAGGCTCTACTCCCAGAACTAGATCTATATGGAATTCAATCTCATGTGGGGGTGGTAACCCCGGTAGATCTCCTAGAAATAAATTGAAAATCTCTCAAAAAGGATGATTATCTAGTGATGGCCCACTAGACCTATCCTCAAATTTGTCACTTCGAATATGACAACAAATATCCGACAACCCCATCGTACAAACTACTTTAGCTGTACATAGCGGAGATGGTGTGAATGGAAATAGGTCTCCTAACCCCTAAGATCACTGACTCAACTCCTAGATCATCTTCACAAGATATAGTTTTATGGTAACAATCCATCCTGGCCCTGTGTGCAGTCAACCAATTCGTACCCAAGATGACTCCATACGAGCTCAAAGGAAGGAAATGAAGATGACTACACACTCCTTAATGAAGGAGTCCACTGAGTTCTTGGCTTCCGAAGCCATCTCAATGTCCCAACTAAGACCCTGCCTAACTGCCACCAGTGTGCATCGCTCTACTAAAGATGGTGAAATAAAAGAATCTGAAGAACCAGAATCAAACAAAATAGAGGTAGGAATACCACCAAGACTACCTGTGGTCTCAATAACTATACTTTGATACTCAACATGGAAGTTCTCATCCTGTTTCATAGATCCGATGACCACATCCCATGTCACCAATGGTAGGTTATGAGGTTTATGTCTTACCCTTGTTAAGAGGGTTCCGAGTGAAATCTATCCAAAATGTCCATCAAAATCATAACCAAAACAACCTCCGATACTCTCCCATGTATAACAAGTCCCCGATTACTCTGGACGTATGTGGTGTGGATCCTAATAATTTAGCTATGTATCGCTAAGGTCTCTACTAGAAATCTCCCTATTGATCTGAGCCATCTAGGCAACCTATGTCCTTATGGGACCTCTAGGATGAGGCCTAATCCTCGATCTCTATGTGCATCAAATCTCTGTGGAGGTCTATAAGGTGGGTAGGATTGCTACTTGTCGTTGTTGTGGTCCAAAAGATGACTCTGTTGAACCCTTTGCACCACAAGGAGGAGGTACTGACCCCCTCGACCTATTGTCCTACATCTATTGGATATGGCTCAAACTCACTCTCTAGCCTGCTGGGTCTTTCCTCGAGTCTCCTATGCTATATAGGCCTTCTCAACAGACTCAGGTAATGTCTATGGATAATGGATATGAACTGCACCTCCAATGTCAAGATTCAGGCCCCGAATGAACCTGTGGATCCATACCTGCTCATCCTGCATGTAATCAACATACTGGAGTAGATCCAAAAATCTTCTCTCATACTCATCCACTATAAGAGATGCTTGTCGGAGGTCATGAAACTCATCTATCCTCTATTGTATGAACCTTTGTGATAAATAGTTTTCTTGAACCGATCCTCAAAATTTCCCAGTAAGCTGTCTTCAAATCAACATGGAGCTTCTACTCCTTTGTCCTCCACCAGACACCTACTCCGTCTCTCAGTAGATGGATCACAACATGAGCTTTCGTGTTGCTAGAACAAGGGTAGAGCTTGAAGCATCTACTCAAGCTCACCAACTAGGCCTCTTCCTAAAATCCACCTATGTCACCAAAATAATGTGATGGCTATAGCTTTAGAATCTCCCGATGTGCTCTAAAGATGTATTCGATGACCCTAGGCCCCCGCATGATCATCTCTAAGCCTAGGGCTCCAAGACCTATCTCTCGAGTCTTGAAACAAACTGGGTCTCCCTTTCCCTCTGTCGTGACTCTACTTTTACTAACTCCACAAGAGATTTCTCTCCTTTTGCTCCTCATTATGCTAAGGAGATGCACGAGCCTCCATGGATGTCACCCCATCATGTCCGAATAGATGTGCTCCTACGGTCCCTCCATGTAGAGTGACATTAACATCCTGAAGTGTCTATAAAATCTATTTTATGATATCTTCTACAACATGATCTCATGGTGCTAGTCTAGGTCAGGTCATGATCTAGTGATGCTAAGTCTTTCTCCGTGCTCTCGCACAGACCAAGGTGAGAGTTAGTTCATTTTCTAGGTTTTATTTTGTTTTCCATGTTCACTAATTATGTAATTTCAAAAAAGTTTTCTCTAGATTTGAAAGTGTGCTAGGTTTAATATTGTACTAGGTTTAAAGTTTGTGTCTCAAGTCTTCTAGTGTGCCCAAGGGTCTAAGATTTTGAACCCATGGCTCTGATACCAAGTGTAATGCCACCTAAATTCTCCCCACTCGAGACCAAGAAAATCTAGGTTTAGTTAGGAAAAGTTAAGGAATAATTTTTAATTTTTTATTTTTAAGTGTTCCCAACAAAATTTTAGAGTCAATTAAAATAGTTATCAAAACATCCTACAAAAAATAAGAGAGAGAAATTCATCCCCTACAGATAGATTATCTTCATGGGGCGCATGGAAGAAATTTCCCTGGGAAGAGAGGCATAGAAAGAAACTTTTCTTAGGGTGCGTAAGAGAGGCATGGTAGAAACTTTGTTCTCCCAAGCGTGGAAGAGACTCATTCTCTCCCAGGGGTGGAAGAGACTCATTTTCTCATGGGCACACACAAGAAGGGAACACGAGAATCATTTTCTCATGGGCATGCAATATCATCATGCAAGTAGCTCTAGGTGTGCAAGAAGCTCGGGCGAGATAAGATGGGCATGTAAGAGGCTTTAGGTGCGTAAGACGGGAATGCAAGATGCTTTTCCTCTTCTATGAAATTTATAAGGCCATAACTTTTGATAAGAAACTCTATTTTTGTTAAATGAGGACTTTTCAGAAATATCTCAATGTTCTCTTTGCATATAAACCTTAAGAATTTAATTTGGATAAAATTTTAAGGTTTAATTTTGAGAAAATGCTCGCATAGATTATAAAATGGCGGTAACATTTGACTTATAAATTTTGTTTAATTTGACTTCCTTCCTTTCTCTACATGCCAAAAAGACATGGATAGTTGCACCTAGGTAAATATAGGATGGATTTCAAGGTTTAATTCTTTTGATGGATTTGCAAATCAAGATTTCCAATTGTACACAGCAAGAAGTCTGCAATTTTGCCTTTGCTTGATCTAAACGGTTCTTTAAAATTTTCTTAAGTATTTTAGTTTGGTTGGGGTCATTTTAGTCATGCAACTACAATTTAATTGTTTCATTTCATTTCCTAAGGTTGCAGGGTTGTTCTGTTCAATTTCTGATTAATAATTGCTAGTATGAAAATTATCTAACAGAGCTCAAATTTGAATAGATTTATTTACATTTACCAACTTTAATCTATGAATTCATTCCAACCAAATCTAACATACTAAGTTGATTTAAATCAAAATGTGCAAAATCCAAAAGATACAGTTCTGATTTTCAAATCATACATTTCTGCAGAACAGAGCATTATGACATTTCTTCATACGTATTTCCAGACTTTCAATGGAGATCTCATAATGCATTTCAACAATCAGATTTTAAATACAACAGTGCCATTTGAGGAAATATAATACAATATTATATTAATTCAGAAATGATATCCTTACAAATTTCTCTTTCATTCCTTGAAATACAACATACAACATTCATGTCTTTCATATTCTTTCAAAAGCAAAAAACAAAGTATATCTCTTTTACATTTCAAATTACAACTTTCATAGCCAATACAGAACATCATTCCATCACCAATAATATACAAGTTCATCCACTTCAAAGTGGTAAAGTGTTATAATAAACAATAATCTCAACAAGGACTGTCAAAACTATCTTTTCCTTTTCTCCAGAAAGCAACATGTAGATCCATCATTCTTCATTTTTTATCACAACAAAGGCATGGGAAAGACAACATTCTCCACCCAACCAAGACATCCAATGAAAGGAGAATACATCCTTCTTCATTGGCCCTCAAGCCTCAACCACAATGTAATAACAAATATGTTTCAACTCATGACAACAACAGGCTTCCACAAACACACATGCAAAATTCACATGAAAAAGCACAATAAAAAATAGAATGTAGTTTACAACCACATTAAGAAATATAAAACAAAACTTGGGCTTAATCATGTAATATAAAGGATCAAAAACTATGGGGGATACTACTTATGCCTCACAAAGGGGAAATTGGGTATCACCACATGAAAAAAAAACCACAAAATATAACATTTCAAATCCCCGACATGCCCTTATACATCACCCAAGTACCCCTTATTCCTCACATTTCCTTATGCCTCCCCAACCTCTTATGGCACCCCATAATGAGTAAATAAATGCAAGCTATTTCTTTGTAAGGTGGAACAAAAATCCCAACTCCCTCCACACTTATACCACCCCAAAACATTTATGGCTCCCACAAAATAAACCCCATAACCTTCTCATGCACCATTCCTAGGCCATCTACCCAATAGCCCACAAACATGCCTAAACATTCACAATTATAACATTCAACCATTTACATATACAATAAAAGAAAGAAAGAAGGGCATTTCAAGAGCCAAGCTCCTACCTCTCCATGATGGAGTTTGTTCCAAGTCCAAAACAACAAGCTTTCCAATGCAAATAGTCCAAGATCAACAATCCACAAGCATGCAACAATCTCCAATCTTCTCCAAAAGCAAGATCTCTCAAAACCCAAAATAAGTCTCCCCAAAAATGAAGTGATAAAAGTGAAGCAACCCAAAAACAAGCTAAAGAATTCCAATTAATAGAAGAGGGAAGGGAAGAGGATGAGGTGGATCCATGTAGGATGCCACTTCACACATCCTCAACTCCAACACCAAAGTCAACTTCATTCTCCAATGCATAATCAATAGGTGGGTGAATAATATGATAGTTTTACTTACACACTCAAATCAAACCCACACCCTAAAGGACTGAAATTAAAACATGTAAGAAAAGTGCAAAAAAAACATTCAACTTGACTTACAAAAATGCATAAAGAAGGTCTAAATTTAACCCTCCAACCATAGGCAAGGTTGGTATACAAATTTAAGAGGTATGGGACAAGTTTAACTTGTCCCACAAGCCTCCAAAATCAGCCTCCAAGTACAAATTCGAATTTCAAAGAAGATGAAGTGTTTCTTACTCCAAAATCAACTTACATATCTCTTACACATCACTTACACATGTCTTACAAAATTTTAATTCAAGGCCAACAACTCTATTAATTACCTTCTTGTGACATATTTTAATTAACTAACTTTACAACATGATTACTCACAATATTAACACACCATTTAATAAATAACGAAAGGGTGAATGCACCAAAAATAAACACATGCAAACATTAATAAAGGTACCAAATAAAATAAAAATACATAAAATACCTTGGTCACATTTGAAGGTGATTCCCCATGGGAATATCTAAACAAAACACACACAAACAAATACGTTTCCATGGTGACCTGTTGAATTCATCTAGAATTCCAAAGTGGTTGGTATCCAATCCCCCAATGTTTTTGTGATATTTTAAACCTGTAAAATACAAATACCTCCTTCGGCCTTGTGGCCACATCAGAACATCCAAATGAATATAATATACTTCCAAAGTCATCATATATATATATATATATATATATATGAATCACAAAAATCATCAAGACAATCAACAAAGTATCACTTACAATTTCATCAACAACTATATCATCATCAATCTTTAATTCAATTTTCATTTTCTAGGTCTACTCAAAATATCCAATTATCGCAAGTCCGAACAACATCTATAATATAACCATGTCAAACAGTATATCAACAACAGTATATAAAATGTATAAAATGTCCCCAATAACACCATGTATCAGATATGAACCAAGTCAACAATAATCCATGCTCTAACATCATACTAAATCAAAACTATAATAATGTCCATAATATAGTCAACAGTGTCATGATCAGTATCAAAAGGTGTCAAAGGGAAGTGGGCAATACAACTATGAGATCTGAAAATTATATAAGCTCTTAGTTGGGAAGGCCTTGTATAAAGGGGTTTCATATGGGAAAGCATGCTTGTTGCAGAAATTCTTTTCTTTAATTTATTTTCAGGATAACATTTCTTTCTTTGAATATAAAATGTAAAAAAATGCTTTTACTTTCTAAGGATTCTAATTGATGAACTATATGGTATGGTTTTGATATAGGTTATATGTGTCATTCCATGCATATAGTGTATTTATATGCTTTCATTCAGCTACACCTATGCATAGATATTATATTATATGCACAATGAACATTGTCATTCTGTATGAATACTTGTTCCTAAAATCTTCTTGGACATGATGTGATTGAATAGGAAAAATATGAGAGGGAAATATACAAATACTCATATATTAGATGATGGTAATTTGTAGTATTATATTTATGTCTTACTCTCATTGTTAGTTAATTTATAAACATAAAAACAATATGTGTTTTCATCATTAAAAATAATTAAAAAATAGTGATTTAGTCACATGTATCTTCACTACTTTAGAATGTCGTATTTTTGTTGTATTGAGAAGCAATCTATGTAATGAATTATTGAAATTTACATATGAATAATAACGGAAATGGATGTGCATAGTTTTCTCAATTTTGGTTTCTATAAAATAAAAGAAAATTTGTATTATGGGAATAAATAAAATTATTATGTATTGAAGGAAATAATTAGATTCTAAATAATTTTTGTGTGACTTGCCATAGGACATCTTTATTTATCTTCAATTTTCTATGTAATGTACACCTATGCATTGTCAATTTGATTTTTTTGAATGTGTGTATAAAATTGTGATCGGTTCTCTATCATTTACTTTTGATAATATATGAATTTTTTAAGTTGATCATCTAATGTCAATGAATTGTTTGTTGTCTTCGGAACCATTTTGTGTCTTAAATGTAAGTTCAGTAAAAAAAACCTTACGATAATATTTATTGTGATATAAATTATCTTTGTGAATTTGAAGTAATTAACATAGTAAATAAATAATATGGTGCCCCTATTTTGGATTCATATGAACAAAATTGCGTAGATATGTTGCACATATTCTTTCATTTCTTTACATGCATAGATATAATTTTTATTCCTAGATTGTCCTATAGTCAAATAATATGTTACTTTCCTCATACTATTAAATAAAAATAGATGATTTAACATTCTATCACTTGGGTGCATATGAGGGATATCTACAGATTTTGCGCTGTAAAAATGCATCTTAGAAAATGTCATTTGATTTGACCCTTGTAAAATTGCAAACCTTGTATGTGTATACAAGTCTCAATTTTTACTCATAATTGCAGAATAGTTATGTGATTTAGGTCAATGTGTAGAAAAGTAAGGTTTTCACATGTCCATGTCGTGGACATGACTTTTACTTCTAGGGAAGCTCTATTTTGATTTAGGGTTGTTCTTTTATCAAGCAAACTATGAACATCTCAACTTTTCCCCCCTTTGATTTATGTTGAATGTTAAGCTCCAATATCGTGTGGACCTTTCAAATGGTGCACTTTCAGACAACATTGCTAGCCTCTAAATTTAAAATTCAACTTTTAGATAGGAGGTTGAAAGAAGGTGTCATTTTTCTGCTTGAGAAAAACTATTTGCAGAATGATCAAGCATGAATTGTATGAATCTATCTTTTTTTCCTTTGAATATGTCACTTTCACTCATTTTTACATTACTAAAATTTTCTCCTTTGCATTTTTTTATGTGTTATAGGATTGTTCTTGTTTTTGACATGGATATTGTGTTAGAAACACATACCATGATTGGTGCTTCAACTCTACTTCCAACGCATTTCATTCATGGAAAGCATTCTAGTCTAGAAACAAATCATAGACACGACAATGCTTTGGTGTAACAAACACCTCATCAAAAGAAATTATTTCTTCCAAATAGTGAAAGTGTCCATGTACATATCAATGCATTGAATACATCCACATGTGCATGTTCCATTTAAGTTCATGTCTTGGGAAAACATCTCTTTGAGAATTTAACAATACAAAAGGTAGTGCTTCCTATTTTGGGTTTGATTTTGTGGATACAATGGGCAATAAATCCACGTTACTTGTTTCGACAAGATTGGACAATTTTTTTATGACCAAATTAAGAGTGGGAAGATGTACACCATCACAAATGGAAGAATAGGAAATCTATAACCATGTTACAACCATTTGAACAATGATTTTGAGATTTTTCTACAAGCATATTTGACTATCGCTCCTCTTCTTGTGAATGAGGGTGTAATACATTTTCTATAGATTTCTCTTCAATAAAATTAAAGATATACCTAGAAAACCTATTAATTTCTCTATTGACATAATCAACATTGGTTTAGCCACATCTTGTGCTCCGTGATCCATAGGCACGATAAGAGTGAAACTATAAGAATAACACTTCTGATGAAGGATATGTCTAGATTTAGTATTTGTGTTACTTTTTGGGGTCAACCTTTAGATAATCTTGGGAAATAACTTTAAGAAATTTTTTTGTTCCAAAACTCCCATTATTGGCAATAAATTTTCCTGGGTCTCCAATTTCAATGGAACTTCCATAGAGACTATCTCCAACACCAAATGGTTTTTCAACCTCAAGTTCCTAAAACTAATACACTTCGTGAGTGGGTTGTCTTAGATGGTTACTTTTTGCAAAACCCTAAATCAAAAACAAATTTCTTGGCCCTCCAACGAACTTCAAATCTGCATAAACAATCTCACAAATATTTCAAATGGGAAATACAGATAACAATATGTGGGCTACACTTACTGCTATAATCACGAACATGGCTTTGGATAATTTCTCTTACATTGCTTTCCCGATCAAAAATAAAGGAATAAATTCCATGAGGAACAAAATGGCTTGTGGTTATGTGAAAATTAAAAGAAACATGTTGAACAATGTGATTATAGATACACACTCTAGATAGATCCGAAAGTTTTCACCAGAGAGCTACAATCAGATTACAAATTTGATGGACGGCTTAATCAATCATGGGTATCACAACTAAAAACCTCCAGTTGTTGTGCATAGATGATGAGGCTAAAAATGAGATTACAAATGAAATTATCATCCATGAATACAAATTCACTCTCTCCTTGAAGAAACAAATTTTCATGGAAACAAGCATTTGAAATGTGTCATTCTTGATTCCCATAAATTAAAGGGTATCATATCTCATGTTTCACTTTTCCTTTCATAAAAACAAAAAACTTACCTTTGTTATGCTTTCCACACTATTTTCTCATCTTTCCTTGCTTCTAAAATGCACATGAAATATGATTTTGTCGACATATTACAAATGCTTACACCTTTCTTTGAGCTTTTGATATACTAGTTAGTAATAGAGGTTAAAATGCACATCTAGGTTTTCCACTTCCATAATTTTTCAAGAATCGCAAAAATAATTTTTTAGTTATTAAAAATTTACAATCATCTATTGCAATTATGTTAACATGATGGAATGCTTTATTGAATTTTTGATGGTTTCCTTATGCATCATATGTTCCTTTTCTTCTTTTGTTTTGTTCCTTCATATTATCATGTGAAAAAATAATAATTTTTTTAAGGAAATGCTAAGTCTTCAACTATTTAAAAATAAAATAATGGCAATGCTAAGTCTACTGTTTATGTAATTCTTTTCCATCACTCTATAGATTGCCTTATATTTTCTTGTTTTTTCCTTCAAAAGTACAATTGAAAACAAAACATTTTTTTCTTCCACTTTAAATCCTTTGGCTATCGAAAGAAAAAAAAATAACCACAAATTGTCTAACTAGAGTGTATTTACATTTCTTTCCCTCCGCGCCATGCATATTTCAAAGATTTTTTAATGTTTTCTACTTCATTTTCCTTCTCTTGTATCCCATACTTCACTTTCGGTATTAAACATTACACACCTCACATGTGATTTCTAGTTTATCATTATCTCGATGGTCTCATGGAGATAGTCATCATGATTATTAGAACCACTAAGTAAAATTGATAATTGTTTGTAAGTGTGAGCCATTTTAGTAAGCATAAAATATGTATTCCATGTCACATAATATTTTAATGAGTGGCATGTCCCTCTCAAACAATTTACCAATATTTCTTTTCAAAATGTGCTAAACACTATTACAATTACAACATGGATAGGGAAACTACTACATAGAAATGGTCAAAAACAATTTCCATTTATCTATTGTAGTTGATATTGGGTTTCTTTTTCTCATATGGAATTTGGGCACGGTGGCTCATATGTGTATATTATCTTGCCTATTGTGGAAGGAAAATAAAGTCTTTCCATGTCATATCCTACAAGGAAGTATCCTTCCATGCTTTAAATGTGATAGTTATTAATACATTTTTATGTATTTAGTCCGTAAAATACTTGCAAAATATTAAAATATTTTTCTCCTCCAATTTAGAAATTTTAAATATGATTTATATACAAGTCACGTGTTTATATATCAATTACACATTTTCAAACATTTTCATATTTAAAAGTAATGGTAGGTACAATTCATGTGTAACATGACCCTTGTCTAAAATGTTTTTTTTTCTTTATATTTTTTTCATCTTCAACACTTTTAATATAATATATGACTATTTACCTTTTTCATCTTTGATCTTCGCTCCATTTGAATTGTTGAGATTTTCCACATAGTTTTCTAAGATGTCTCTCTTTTAAACGATCTAAGCAACATCACATTAAATTATACTAATATTTATTTTACAAAGTAACCATTTCTTTCTAATATGAAATCCTTGAAGAAATTATTACACCTTAAATAATTTGCCATGCTTGTACTTTCTCATTTTTAACTTAAGTTTCCTTTCTTTAAAACTTATGGGAAAAGTTTTTTGGTTAGGACAATACTTCCTTCACCTTAGATAGACTTGTCATTTTATGTGCTATGAATTTCTATTCATCTAAGGTGATCATATTTTCCACCAAAGTGCACATCAAAATGTGTCGCACTTTAAAAATTCCTACTTTCCCTTTTGAATGTATTTTTATCCTTAGACCATACATTTGTGCTCATTGTAGTCAACTTTGTGTTCTTATGTTGATTGTGACATTCAAATTGGTGGGCCAACTTATCATGAAACTTTACATCATTGAATTTATATTCAATGATCTTGGGTGGGTAATTCAATTTTTATGTTAATAGTTTAGCGGTATTTGACATCGAATTTTTTTATTTATGGTTATATCTTTGCAAGATATCTTCATATATAATAGATCTAATTTCATTGTTATGCAAGTAGTAGCACAACATCTCATAACATTCCACCTACCAATGGATCATACCCTTGAGGGATTTTATTCATCTTTGTAACTCTAATATCCCCTCACTATTCAAATATAAAATAATTTTGTTTTGATAATCCAATCACACTTCAAAAGATAAGTTCAATATGGTTGATTCTTCATTTATTTTTTGACTTTTTAAATCTATCACATATTTCCATCTTTAGTTTTCAATGGAGTAATTTTTCTTCTATTTGTCATCATCTCTTGCTCGCCCAATACCTTGATGCCTTATTACTTTGATCCCACTAATTGGAATATCGATGGCTAGATAGTTAGATTTTTGAAACTTTTACAAGTGTCTTTTGAATAACATTGGCACATTAACCACTATTCAAAATGGTGTTTGTAATTGTAGTACTTATTTTATTTTGGTCCTATAGCACGTAGTAATAATACTTTGAAATTTATCCTTGCATTATCGCATTTATCACTTATTGACTAAAATTAAATCAGTATGCTCCATCTTAAATGTGAGGCAGAAATGAAGGAGAAAGAATAGAGATTGTATATCTCATATTATTCTATTCAACATAGAACTCACGTACAGTATTTATAGGAAAGGAATTGAACTAGACTCCCCTAAATGAATGGAGAGGTTACAAAATAGAAGGAGAGAATAATGGAATACACCTAGAAGGAGAAGATAAAGGGATAGAATAGAATATAGACTCCTAAAAATATAAATTATTCAACGTATGCTAACATTCCCCCCCTAATTACGTTATTCTTGCAAATGTGAGCCCTGAAAGATTCAAATTTAACTTTGCCAAGGGATTTAGTGAAATGTTAGCAACTTTTGCTTCAGTAGGACAGAACTAGAGCTGAATTTGATGGTTCAAGATGTGCTCTCGAATGAAATGGAATTCAATTTCAATATTCTTTGTTCATTCATGAAAGATTGGATTCTGCACGAGCTTCAACACACTCTGATTGTCACAATAGAGAATAGGTGACTATTTTTAGGAATTCCCATGTCATCCAAAATGTGACGTATCCATATCACTTCGCACATAGCTCCTTGTGTGGCGCGATATTCTGCCTCTGTGGATGAGATAGAAACAACATTATGTTTCTTGCTTATCCACGAGATAGGTCCAAATCCGAGATGAAATATGTATCCTGTAGTTTACTTCCTGTCATCATCAATGATCAGCATGGTCTAAGTCGACATATCCCTATAAGAAGAATTGATCATTATTTTTTATATTCCAAACCATAATTAGTTGTTCCTAGAACATATCTCAAAACATGCTTTCTGCATTCCAGTTGACATTTCTTTGGCTCCACATGAACTTAGAAAGATAGCGCGACAAGATAGTAGAGATCTCGGTTTGGTATATGTCAAATAGATGATCCCTCCAACAAATTTCCTATAGAGAGTAGCATCTACTTTAGGTGAGTCCTGGAATCTTGAAAGTTGCAAGCCTTTTTCCATGGGATTGGATATAGGTTGATAAATCGGACATTCTATACTTTTCCAGGAGTGTCTTGGTGTATTTTGTTTGGGAGACAAAAATGTGATGCTCCATTTTCCATATCTCCAAGCCAAGAAAGTAATGTAGTAGCCCTAAATCTGTCATGTCGAAGGTTATTTTGAGATCATTCTTTACAATATCAACCTGTTCTTCTAAACCACTAATGATCACAAGATCATTTACATAAACAACTAGAATGACAATTTCTTTTCCTACCTTCTTTATATACAAATTTGAATACGGGGCTACGAGTGAACCCATGCTGTAAAAGGTGATCATTGATCTTGATATACCATGCCCGGGAGCTTGTTTCATCAGTAAAGAGATTTGATGAGACGACATACCTTTTAGGCTGATTTTCATCAACAAATCCTTTAGGTTGAGTCATGTATACTTCTTCTTTCGATCACCATTTAGGAAAGCACTCTTGACGTCCATCTCGCTGAAGTATCCATCCTTTTTGTGCTGCAAGTGCGTAAACTACTCGATGGTCTTCATCTTCGCAGTGGGTGCAAAGGTTTCTTCATAGTCGATGCCTTCTTTCTCGAGCATATCCTTTGGCTACAAGTCATGTTCTTTATGTTTTTCGATGGATCCATCTCGCCATTTTATATTTTGTCTTGAAAACCCATTTTCAGCCTATGGGTTTCTTTCCGTAGGTAGATCGACAAGTTCCCATGTCCCGATTTTTCATGAGCGAGTCATATTTTGTATCCATAGCTTCCTTCCACCGAGTTTGACCGAGTGCTTCAAAAACATTATCTAGCTTGAAGGTATTCATCGCTGAACTCATGAGTGTAAATTTTACCTCATTTCTTGTTTGACTCCTTGTTTTGAGTCCGGATGATGTATCCGGGAGTTGTTGCAAATGTGAGTCCTTGATAGTGCTTTGTATCCACTTTGGATGAGAATTTGACTTCTTTTGAGAAGAACTGTGTCGTTTCCGTGAGGATTGATGTGGAGTCACATTCTCCAAGACTCCAAGGTGAACAAATAGTTCTCTTGGTAGTATTTCTTTCTCTCGAGTAGTCTCCTCTTGCTCATCATCTAATTCGAGAGACTAATGGTGAGATGTGTTTGGAAGTGTATCTTCTCGTTGATACTATTGAGTCAAAGGATGACTCATCAAAACCACATCTCGACTCTCGTATATTTTCTTTGTCTCGGATCCATGAGACGATACGCCTTTGAGGTAGTCTGTGAGCCAAGAAGGATACGTGGGAGAGTTTTTGGCTCTACCTTCTTTCTCTTCTAAGCTGGGACATGCATGTATGTTGTGCAACCAAATACTCGCAAATGAGAAATTGATGGTTTTTTACCACTCCATACCTATTCTAACGTCTTGTTCAAAGAGAATCTTTGTCAAGTACCTATTGAGAAGATATACACTCATTTTACCGCTTCAGCCCAATAGCGTTCTCCTAGCTTTACTGAGATTGATAGCATGCAGCGAGCCATCTCCATCATTGTGCGATTGCGACACTCAACAATGCCATTTTGCTGGGGCGTGTAGGGAGCAATCAGGTGCTTCTTAATGCCGTGATGGTTCAGGAAGGCCAAGAACTTATTTGATTTGAATTCCCCCTCGATCCGATTGATGTAGAAGAAGTGGTTGTCCGAACTCTTTGACAACACGATGATAGAAGTTCCGCAAGTGTCAAGAGCCTCACTTTTTCATTAGGAAATATACCCACATCTTGCGAGAGTGGTAATCCACGAACAAGTCGAAGTATTTGTATCTCGAAAATGAAGCAAGCAATGGGCCGTTCAGATCGGTATGAACTACCTCCGATACTTCTTGGCATGGAAGGTGCCCGCTTAAAATAGATCTCTATGTTATTTTCTGCAAGAAGATACCAGGGAAAATAGGCAAGGAAGCTGGAAATTTGGGTAGTCCACGGACCATCACTTTTGAACTCATCTCGGTGCAATGAACTGACCGACAAGTGTCCATATCTAAAATGCCATAATGCAATTGATTCTATTGTTGAAGCGAGATAAAGCTGCCGAGAAGATGAAACATTATCTAAAGCAAATAACCTTTCTTTTACAAAAGCTTTAGCAAGAACCATACCTTGTCGGAGATTAAGCATGATTTAATGCCATTTTGAACAAGAAATTATACCTTAAGGTGATGATTCAAGAGCTAAGTAATCGACAAGAGGTTGCTAGTCAAGCCAGAACATATAGTCCCTTTGTAAGTGTACATTTTCGTGGCCCCATAGGAATGGTCAAATTCCTATTCCTTTGCAATGTACTCTTTTCATCCGCTATCCAAACTCAATCTCCAGTTGGCTCTTCATGTAGTGAATCAAATAACTTCTTGTCACCGACATATGCTTTCTTACACCGAGTCTATAAACTAGACTTTCTTCATGGGCTGAGAATTTTGAGAGACAAGTACAAGATTCTTACTCAATGGGCTCCTTCTGATTTCTCCTCATCAAAGTCATCATCTTCTTGTTGGGCTGCGGGATGTCCCTTGTGCTTTCTCCAAATGGGACGTCATTTGGAATTTTGAAAATCTTCGCGCCGGATGTGCTTGTATGGCTTAAAGGCCCTTGTTTAAGTTGTTGTGCAGCCAAGAGTGATTAGTGTCGTGAGTATTGGTTCTACAAATGTGACACCATCTCTTTGACTTTTGATCTTTCTATTTGGGTTGCGCTGGATTTGGCTTCTCTCGGGGACCTTTCCGATTCTTCTGGCCAAGGTTAGGCTTTGAGAACAAGGCTTTGTCCTAAGACTCCTCATGCGATGAAGTGATGGCCCTTCTCTGCTGCGCAAAGCTAATTCACAAGCTCTTTGAATGTCATTGTTTGTTTAGACACATTCAGTGTTATAACAAACACTCAGAATTAAGAAGGGAGTGCTCTCAAGGTGATTGGGACGAGAATTTTATCATCCACTATTTCACCGAGCACTAATAACTCGATATCATCTCATCCACACGATGCAAGAATTCCTCCACTTTCTCGTCAAACCCCATAGAGAGGGTATGCATCTTTGACTAAAGATGAAGTATCTTCATTTGATTTTTGGCTTCATAAATGGTTGCCAACTTGTCCCAAGCCTCCTTGGGTTTCTCCACATTTTGAACATGCGGTTACACATCATCACTGATATCGAGCATTATCAGCATCAAGGCTTTAGCACTAGCCATGTCATATTTTATTAGTTCATCGGGGTTGTGGGAGCAGGCACAGACCCTGTGACAATTCCCCATAATCCTTCAAACTGAAGGATTGTCTTCATTTTTGTCTTCTAGGATTGCCGTAAAATTAGACCCTTTGAGCAACGAGCGTCAGATAGAAGTAACTTCGGAGTAGACATCGTAATAAAAAAATATTTATTTATTTGAAAAGATATTACAATTTTGACTCACTGACGAGAATTACCGCCTCGTAGATTCTCGCGATATTTTGTGCTTTGTGAGATGGCGATGCTTTGTAGGTGTTTTCTTCTTCATCATCACAATCAGCATCATATCCAACTTCTAATTCTTCCGTACTTGCTTTGCTTGGCGGTGATGTCGAAAAGAAAGTATTCAAGAAGTGCTTCTTGAACTAGTTTTTCGAATGCAAGATTGCCGGAATTTCGAAGCTCATTCAGCAAAGCAAAGTAGAACCCTGAGCTCTCGGGAGATTCTTCACGATGTTCTCTGGTGGTGAGTTGATATTCGGCTTTCAATTTGTGGCAAACGTGTTATTGATGCTCTCAATCGAGTTGTCTACACTCGACATTCGGCGTAGTGTTGAAGAAACTCCACGTTGCCAGTATCAAACTTCCTCGTAGAGGGTAAAAAAAAAAAACTTCAGGCAGTAAGTGAGTTTCTTCTTGTTGTTACATGTAGCTTTTGGTCTTACCATACAGGTTGTGGATTAGTTTACATAGCACCATGCAAGTTGAAGATCTCTGGGAGAGTCCACTCTCTCTTCCTCCACGCGCGCAGGTAGCAAACTATCAAGATTTCCCATAGCTGTCTAAAACTACAGGCCACTCCAAATTTTTAATGCCACCACATAAAGAAAGTGCCAAAAATCCACGCAGAAGAAAAAAACCAAATTAATTGCTTCCTTCCTTCCACGTAGGTTTTGAAGGACAATAAGCATAGATGGAAATTCAATTTCCTACGCATGCAGACAAAAAAACTTCTCTTTTCCATGCACCTTACAGTCACTGTAAAATGTACCTAGTAGGAAAATATTTCATCTCAAACTTTCCATGTAGATCTCCACGTTCAGGTGCTTCTGGTAAATGATTTTTTCATGCTGATCAATGAGACTCCTCCTCCATGTGTGCTAATTGCAGGTCGCTGGTATCAACTCAAACGTTTTGTTCTGCTCCTTTGCAAGGTAATTCAAATTCTTCTATCTGTCTCACGCAGAGCTTTCCACTGGAATTTCAATGTAGAAGCAAGAATATTTCAACATCCAAGCATATTTGTTTGCCACTTCAAACACACACTCTGATACCAAACTGTGAGGTAGAAATGAAGGAGAAAGAATAGAGATTGTATATCACATATTATTCTATTCAACATGGAAATCACGTACATTATTTATAGGAAAGGAATTGAACAAGACTCCCTAAATGAATGGAGAGCTTACAAAATATAAGGAGAGAATAATGGAATACACCTAGAAGGAGAAGATAAAGGGATAGAATAGAATATAGACTCCTAAAAATATAAATTATTCAACGTATGCTAACATTAAAATCTAGGTCCACTAGTTCATGAATAGTTCATCAACTTAGCACTTCATGAATCAATGCACCTTATACAAAACATATTTAAAATATCTACAAAAAGTATTTTGTATCATATTTGGTTCCAACTTAATCATAGATGGGTTCATGGGCCCAAGATAAATTCAGATGATGAATGTCTCCCATGCTTGATAAAATAATCTCTTGTATTTTCAATAGTCATTTTTAAATGCACAAGTAACCTTTGTTGTCTTAGGGTTGATTAAGTAGAAAAATAATCAAATCAATCACCTATATAAACACATGCACTCCTACCTATTAGGGAATATACGGAGCCCATATGCCAAAACCTCTAAGAAGGCCGTTGGTCCAATCATTGAATCATCTATTTTAGAGAACATTACAAAAAAATTATTCAAATATTAATACATCTATATTGTTTCCTAGATCACATATCTATATTTCATTACAATCAAGCGAGTGTTGAGGATAAAATTAGGGATCCATTTTGTTTACATTTTCTATTCTCCACACCATCATAGGAATAGGGGACCTATGTGTGGCTTGATTTTATTTCACTTTATTTGTATGTAATGTAGCGATCATCACATTAATGATGGTGGGGTGAGGTCATTATGGTACATTTGATGTGATACATTTTTTCAGGTTTATAAGCAAAGAGAATACATATATACATATAAAAGAATAAACATAGAGATATAAATGTATGAAAAAGATCCTAGAAACACAAATGAATAGTGTTCTACAGGAAGATACCATTTAATAGTAGACAATGATACATTCATAAAGCATAGGACATGTGTAGTGGGAAAACACGTTGCCAGATGGATGAACATGTCTCTCATTCAATTTCAAGGTCCTCAATTTCATAGGAAGATTGATGACACCATTCACATTATTATCATCTAGTTTGAGATCACTATAACATAGTTTGACCATGATATGTGGTGAATATGTTCCAAAACCCAACCCTAGATACTTTTCTTTAGTTTCTAGAAGTGTATTAAGTGATATATTATCCCTCAATAATTTTAGACTGTCATTTCTATATATGTTGATCCTTACACATTTTAGTAAAATTATTTAATTATATTAACCTAATTTTAATAATATATTTTGATGAAAATATTTTGTATATTAATTTTCTCACCCTTAGCATTTTATATTTCAAAAATGACTTTCAACATCATTGATGACTATTGGGGTTTTCCTTGAAATATTTATTATGTGATTTATCATCACCTTGAAAAGTATTATGCTTTTAGAGTTTAGTGACAAATTGGAAAATAAATTGAAAGATGACATCTTCATTGAACTATCAATATTCCACAAGATTATGCAATTTATTTGTTAAAGAAATTACATGTCATTGACCTCAAAAAAACTACCTCATCCTTAGAAACACTTGTCCTACAAAAACATCTCAATGTCTCACACCCTCATAAACCTCTCCATAATATATGTAATGAAAAATGGACCCATCTGCCATAACATCCTAATAAGATATAACATAAACTCATGAGTCACCTCCACCCACAAAAATTAATATGTCTAGGCTAGAAAGGTCAAATTTTGACTGCAAATTATATTTTGATTAATAGAGGTGTGTCATACACTCAACCAGAAAGTGTTACAATTACATCACAAGATTCAAAAACTAATTAAATAGGAAACTATTTTTATAATATAATTTGGAATGCATTTTGATATTGTTACTTTACCTCTTGATATCATTGTTGGAAACATGTCGTAATTTTTCCATGAGTTGTACTCTTCAATATTTTACAGCCTGATAAATCTTATGATTCCAAAAATCACCCTAGATGGGCGGTTGGAGGAGCAATTTATAGGATTTAGGACATGTATATGTAATTTAACATATATTATCATGGGTGGATAGATAACTTGTGTTTATGGGGAACCGTTATGAGTTATATTCTTAGACCATGATTTTGGTACACGTTATTATGTAATACTATTGTGAGAGTTACCTATTGATGTGATATCATTTAGATGGACATGCATCAAAAAAAAAAAACTACAAAACTTCATTACTTTGTATGGTAAAATGGATGAATTAAAACAATAAGGAAGACAAGTTACAACATTGGGTTTTTCACCGAAAAGGTTTCCTAGGATAAAAATTGAGTATTGTGTAATCTTGTGTATGTAATTTATATGTATTCAGTTTATCTCAAATATTTTGTGAATTATTTCTTCTATCCTTTTATTATTGAATCAAATTATCTTCATTTGGTATCGGACCTAGGTTCTAGTTTTATATGAAGAGTAATGGTTTCGAACCTTGTTTATATGCTTTTTTAGTGGTAATCTTTTCTGCATGAATATTTAAATATAGAAAAATGACTAGAAGTGGAAGGATTGAGATCGAAAAATTAATTTCCTATATTTTGATTAATTGAAGCTCAAGATGGAAGATTTTCTTGTGGATAGAAATCATTGGACTAATGTTTATGGAATCATTCATATCTATATGAAGGTAGAGCATTGGAAAAATATTTTAGACACCCTAATTACCTCACCAAACTAATCAATTAAGTCCTCATCCCATCAAAATCCAAAAAAATCCATGAAAATTAATTGATGTTAATCAACTAATCAACTAGTTTTATCATTTAATCAATTTATACTCATTTTTTCACATCACCATCCACATCAATCCCCCATTATCCTCCATGTATCCCATCATCAAATAAAATATTATGATTTATCCTCCATGTCTCCCGCCATCAAATAAAATATTATTATTTATCTTGCATTTCCCATTATCAAATAAAATAATGGGGTCAATTATCTCTTATCCCCACTTTCAAAGTGCTTGAACTATTCAATACTATTCACTACCTAATAACTCATTATCCCTATAAAAATTAATTAGCCTCAAATAATTAATCCTAAGACAAAATATTATAAATATTTCTCTACCCTCCAAACTTAACATATGAAATTTGATGAGTTGAACCTCATTATACCGTTTCCCCTTTGATTTCTATCTAAGAGTCTTGTTCCCAAAATCCCCCTTTCCGCATTACAAAGTAACACCATGATGCCAAACCTATTTTGATGAAAAAATTTGTATCTTACTTTTCTCACCCTTAGGGTTTTATATTTCAAATAATGATTTTCAACATCATTGATGACTATTGGGGTTTTCCTTGAAATATTTATTATGTGATTTATCATCACCCCGAAAAGTATTATGCCTTTCCGAGTTTAGTGCCAAATTAGAAAATAAATTGAAATATGATATCTTTATTGAAGCTATCAATATTCCACAAGATTATGCAACTTATTTGTGAAAGAAAGTACATATCATTGACCTCAAAAAAACTACCTCATCCTTAGAAACACTTGTCCTACAAAAACATCTCAATGTCTCACGCCCTCATAAACCTCTCCATAATATACGTAATGAAAAATGGACCCATCTTACATAACATCCTAATAAGATATAACATAAACTCACAGAGTCACCTCCACCCACAAAAATTAATATGTCTAGGCGTGAAAGGTCAAATTTCGATTGCAAATTATATTTTGATTAATAGAGGTGTGTCATACACTCAACCAGAAAGTGTTACAATTACATCACAAGATTCAAAACTAATTAAATAGAAAACTATTTGTATAATATAATTTGGCATGCATCTTGATATTGTTAATTTACCTCTTGATATCATTGTTGGAAACATGTCGTAATTTTTCCATGAGTTGTACTCTTCAATATTTTACTGTACTGATAAATCTTATGATTCAAAAAAATCACCCTAGATGGGTGGTTGGAGGAGCAATTTATAGGATTTAGGACATGTATATGTAATTTAACATATATTATCATGGGTGGATAGATAACTTGTGTTTATGGGGAACCGTTATGAGTTATATTCTTAGACCATGATTTTGGTACACGTTATTATGTAATACTATTGTGAGAGTTACCTATTGATGTGATATCATTTAGATGGACATGCATCAAAATAAAAAAACTACAAAACTTCATTACTGTATGGTAAAATGGATGAATTAAAACAATAAGGAAGACAAGTTACAACATTGGGTTTTTCACCGAAAAGGTTTCCTAGGATAAAAATTGAGTATTGTGTAATCTTGTGTATGTAATTTATATGTATTCAGTTTATCTCAAATATTTTGTGAATTATTTCTTCTATCCTTTTATTATTGAATCAAATTATCTTCATTTGGTATCGACCTAGGTTCTAGTTTTATATGAAGAGTAATGGTTTCGAACCTTGTTTATATGCTTTTTTAGTGGTAATCTTTTCTCGCATGAATATTTAAATATAGAGAAAAATGACTAGAAGTGGAAGGATTGAGATCGAAAAATTAATTTCCTATATTTTGATTAATTGAAGCTCAAGATGGAAGATTTTCTTGTGGATAGAAATCATTGGACTAATGTTTATGGAATCATTCATATCTATATGAAGGTAGAGCATTGGAAAAATATTTTGCAGACACCCTAATTACCTCACCAAACTAATCAATTAAGTCCTCATCCCATCAAAATCCAAAAAAAAATCCATGAAAATTAATTGATATTAATCAACTAATCAACTAGGTTTATCATTTAATCAATTTATACTCATCTTTTTTCACATCACCATCCACATCAATCCTCCATTATCCTCCATGTATCCCATCATCAAATAAAATATTATGATTTATCCTCCATGTCTCCCGCCATCAAATAAAATATTATTATTTATCTTGCATTTCCCCATTATCAAATAAAATAATGGGGTCAATTATCTCTTATCCCCCACTTTCAAAGTGCTTGAACTATTCAATACTATTCACTACCTAATAACTCATTATCCCTATAAAAATTAATTAGCCTCAAATAATTAATCCTAAGACAAAATATTATAAATATTTCTCTACCCTCCAAACTTAACATATGAAATTTGATGAGTTGAACCTCATTATACCGTTTCCCTTTGATTTCTATCTAAGAGTCTTGTTCCCAAAATCCCCCTTTCCGCATTACAAAGTAACACCATGATGCCAAACCTATTTTGATGAAAAAAATTTGTATCTTACTTTTCTCACCCTTAGGTTTTATATTTCAAATAATGATTTTCAACATCATTGATGACTATTGGGGTTTTCCTTGAAATATTTATTATGTGATTTATCATCACCCGAAAAGTATTATGCCTTTCGAGTTTAGTGCCAAATTAGAAAATAAATTGAAATATGATATCTTTATTGAAGCTATCAATATTCCACAAGATTATGCAGACTTATTTGTGAAAGAAAGTACATATCATTGACCTCAAAAAAACTACCTCATCCTTAGAAACACTTGTCCTACAAAAACATCTCAATGTCTCACGCCTCATAAACCTCTCCATAATATACGTAATGAAAAATGGACCCATCTTACATAACATCCTAATAAGATATAACATAAACTCATAGAGTCACCTCCACCCACAAAAATTAATATGTCTAGGCCAGTAAAGGTCAAATTTCATGACCGCAAATTATATTTTGATTAATAGAGGTGTGTCATACACTCAACCGAGAAAGTGTTACAATTACATCACAAGATTCAAAACTAATTAAATAGAAAACTATTTGTATAGTATAATTTGGCATGCATCTTGATATTGTTAATTTACCTCTTGATATCATTGTTGGAAACATGTCGTAATTTTTCCATGAGTTTACTCTTCAATATTTTACAGCCTAATAAAGCTTATGATTCCACAAAATCACCCTAGATGGGGTTGGAGGAGCAATTTATAGGATTTAGGACATGTATATGTAATTTAACATATGTTATCATGGGTGGATAAATAACTTGTGTTTATGGGGAACCTAATTATGAGTTATATTCTTAGACCATGATTTTGGTACACATTATTATGTAATACTATTGTGAGAGTTACCTATTGATGTGATATCATATAGATGGACATGCATCGAATAAAAAAAACTACAAAATTTCATTATTGTATGGTAAAATGGATGAATTAAAACAATAAGGAAGACAAGTTACAACATTGGGTTTTTTCCGAAAAGGTTTCCTAGGATAAAACCCGAGTATTGTGTAATCTTGTGTATGTGATTTATATGTATTCAGTTTATCTCAAATATTTTGTGAATTATTTCTTCTCTGCTTTTATTATTGAATCAAATTCTCTTCATTTGGTATCAGGACCTAGGTTCTAGTTTTATATATGAAGAGTAATGTTTTCTGAACCTTGTTTATATGCTTTTTTTAGTGGTAGTCTTTTCTGCATGAATATTTAAATATAGAGAAAATGACTAGAAGTGGAAGGATTGAGATCAAAAATTAATTTCCTATATTTTGATTAATTGAAGCTCAAGATGGAAGATTTTCTTGTGGATAGAAATCATTCGACTAATGTTTATGGAATCGTTCATATCTATATGAAGGTAGAGCATTGGAAAAATATTTTAGACACCCTAATTACCCCACCAAACTAATGAATTAAGTCCTCATGCCATCAAAACCCAAAAAAAATCCATGAATAATTAACATCTAATTAATTGATGTTAATCAACTAATCAACTAGTTTTATCATTTAATCAATTTATACTCATCACTTTTCACATCACCCACCACATCAATCCTCCATTATCCTCCATGTCTCCCACCATCAAATAAAATATTATGATTTATCCTCCATGTCTCCCACCATCAAATAAAATATTATGATTAATCTTTCATTTCCCCATTACCAAATAAAATAATGGGGTCAATTATCTCTTATCCCCCACTTTCAAAGTGCTTGAACTATTCAATACTATTCACTACCTAATAACTCATTATCCTATAAAAATTAATTAGCCTCCAATAATTAATCCCAATACAAAATATTATAAATATTTCTCTACCCTCCAAACTTAACATATGGAATTTGATGAGTTGAACCTCATTATACCATTTCCCTTTGATTTCTATCTAAGTGTCTTGTTCCCAAAATCCCCCTTTCCACATTACAAAGTAACACCATGATGTCAAACCTATCTTGTATGTGGAATATTACTTGGAGAACCAACATTTTACGCACCTACCAATAAATCCATTCCACCACCCAATCTGAGATGTATGGTGATATTAACATTTCAATTTCAATTATGTTGTGTTTATTAGAATTCCATTTGTATTGTTGATTGTTTTTGTGTAGAAATATTTATAGGAAGGAAAAGTGTTCTATAATATTGTTCTGTGTGAAATTTTTTTACTAAATGTATCAACATAGAACACCGCTCATGCACTAAGAGAGAAATTGGGGCCTTTGTATCAAACAAAGTATTTGGTGAATAAAATGTTTCTCCAATATAGTTTATATTAATTGAGAATGAATGTCAATGAAGTTTTTGCAAAACATTTGAACATATTTAATATTAATATGGTAAGTCGGTTAATTTTTGGATATCAAAATAGAATAAAATGATAAACGTGCATTCTATTGCATTTTTACCCTAAATGTTGGAATAATTTACTTATAGATATTACTATTACTAAAACAAAATAGTTAGTTGAGGATGTAGTTGTGGATTTTATTTCATAAGAAATGAATGGAAAATCCATTAAGGATTACCAATCTCAGAGTGTCTTATTTGTGAGAGGTATTTCCCAAGAAAAATTCAAAAAATAAAGGATAGTCAAAGTCTAAAATTAAATCAAAATCTACAAGAAAAATAAGAGGAAGTGTTTGAACCATGGTAAAACAAGGAATTTCAAGAAAGACTATAGATCTAAAAATCTAGAAAAAGGTAATTCATCTCAAAATGTTGGATCTTTTAGATGTATAAAACCCTCTAATGAAAACTTGGTATATTTTTTCGTAATGATTTCTAGCTCACATGCATGGATGGTGCATGTTGATTGATTTTGAGTGTCTCCTTTTATATGACAACTCATCAGAGTTGTTTTATGAATATAAAACTATCAACAAAAGAAAAGTCTTCTCTTGAGGTAGATAATTTTACCTAAGTTATCTGGCATAGGTCATGAAAGAGTTATGTTGAGGTTTAGATATGGAATGATCAAAGTCCTCCCGAGTGTTTAATACATTTCTTGTTTGACCATAAACCTAATATATATATAAGAAACATGACGAATTATGTGAGTGTATGAGTAGTATTTACTAAGATAGTGTTAAGATGGTTTTTAAAGAGAGTTGGTACACAAAAGGGATTTTGTAAAGGAACACTATTAAATCTTGAGGCAATAAATATGAGTGATGAGTGCAATAGCTCTATGCTTTTAGAGGAGAAGAAATCTATATATCTGATTTCTACATATCGTCTAAAGAAGATAATGTTTTGGTGTCAAATGATGGGACATACTAGAGATAAATTCCTTCCGGCATTAAAATCCAAATGTGGTTGAAGGAATTTCATATTGTCCTTTAGATTTTGATTTTTGTGACCATTGTGTGTTAGAAAGAAAACTAGTGTAAAGGTTCCTAGAAGGGTTACAAGATCATAATGAATTCTACATTTAATACATTGTGATGTGTTTGGATTTGTGAAAGTTTCATCACTAGGAAAAGCTCTATATTATGTCAAGTTTATGGATGAATTATCAAGGAAAACCCATGTATATTTTATGTGGAACAAGTATAAGGTTTTCAATAAGTTCAAATATTTTAAGGCTCTTTTGGAAAATTAGACAGTAAAAGAAGATTAGAAAGGGGGAAAATTTCCTAATATGCCAAAACAAAATGAAGTTTAAAAAGAATGACAAAAATTCTATTGGATAAGGGTAGAAGTATGCTCAATAGTGAAAGTTTGCATGGTAAATGACACTGATGAAATATTGGGGTGATCTAGTGCTATTTGCGAGTCTAACACAACTAAATGTAACACTAAGGTTTCCCTCTATTTCTCAATTCTTTTTATCATATATTTGCAGTTTCTCCAGTGGAGTTTACAAACTCTCCAATGGAGAATTTCAAACTTTTTGGTGTTTCATTAAGATATGTCTAAAATTGGAATGTGTGCTTACAAGAACATTAAACAACCTAGTCCTTTGCCTATTCAGCCTTTCTCCCCGGGCTTGAACTCTCTTCCTCCTTCCTCCCACCTATGTTCTCCTCTCTTTTTCTTGAATAAACTTGTTGTTATATAGCTATGCTCTCCCACTTCTATCTCTCCATGTGGGCTCCTTTTTCCCAATCAAATTCAAATTCAAACATGAGTTTATTAATGCTCTAAGATATTGTAGTACCACCTAACATCCTTATGAGTGCCACATCCAGGTTTAGTCGTTGGAATTTTTTACCATTAGGTCTCTATAAACCACCTAAAATGAGCACACAACAATGATATTTACATCATTTCTTCTAACTACTTTTTCTACCATGCACTCATTTCTCACACTCTTCGGCCATTACTTTGTATCTTCTCCGCCACACAATTTATGAATTAAATTTTTTTCCAACATCTCCCATCCACTTTCTTGAAGCATTCTATTCTTTATCTAAAACTTGCACATGTATCCTTTATAGTTTCAGTAACTACGCAATCCTCTATTTCATGTCTTTGTGACTTTAAAATTCTTACCATTACTATGCATATGGTATGTACCTTGGGTACCTATGATAATATAATATATATGGGTTGATGGAGATGCCGACATGTGGCACACATCCCCTTAGTTATATGTATGGGTTCACATGGGATATGAGAATATAATGTATATGGGTTGATGGAGATTCCGGCATGTGGCACACATCCCCTTAGTTAGTTATATGGGCTCACATAGGAATTAATTATATTGGGTAATGGGTCGGCCTACATTGGGATTAGGTGTTACCCATCCTATTTAAAGGATGTGAGTATCATTATGAGGGGTTCATGTATGTATGAGTTGAGTCTTCTACTTGGTAGAGGTATATTGGAGGTGTCCCCCTCGAAGTGGATTCCCATCTTGGGAGATTTTGGAGTTACTCCTTCCTTAAGGAGCATTGTATGGTGTTACCCTACCTTAAGGGTATTATTTTGCATATATTGATATTAGGGCATCTTGTCCCCCATATCTCTTGTGTTTTATTATCTTCTGTAATTTATTGATTTATTATATGCAAGGTTCTTTCCATGGTTTATCCCCAAAACATAAGAAGAAGCCATATAATGAGTGTGCTTTAAATTATTGCACACTTGTCACCATGCTCGATCATCTAACTACCCGTATGAAATCCTAGTGGGTGATGTTGCTCCAAACATGATCCATATTCCATTGTTCTCATCTGATTCCATCTTGGTCCATATGTGTTCCTCCTGGCATCCATGCATATCCATAATTATTATTCATGTGATTCCATGTCATATAATTATTGTTCCATTGATTCCATGTATAGCCAAAATTATTATTCCTCCAATTCCCTGTATATCCATATATTTTTTCCTCAAGGTTGTGTGTTAGCGTGTTTCCATGATTTTTCCTCTCATGATGATGTGGGTGTCCATATGGTGCAACCTTAGTATGCTCAACCTTATCAATATTTTCCTCCACTTTCTTTTCCTCTTCCAACTTGTTTGCTATTTCTTTTTTCTCTTGAGTAGAGAAACTATTTTTTACTTTTTCACCATGTTCTTCATTCTCTCCTTCCGATTCATCCTTATTCCCTTCCTCACCATCTTCAAATTCATCTTCATGATCCAATTTTACATTACTTTTTTCCTTATGTTAAGTGTGATATCTTGCAATGTAATTTTCTTTCTCTTGTACCATAATTTCATGAATTTATTTTGCACATTAATATTAATTTTTCCCAATGTCTCTAACCAAGGATATCCGAGAACAATATCCATACCATCCATATCTAAAGCATAAAATTCTTAGTGTAAAACATATTTATCCATAGAAAGCTTTAAATCTTCAAAAACTTGAATATGCTTACCATCCATTTGAGATTCCTTGATATGATTTTTTTGCACATGTAGATTTTGAGCTACATCCATATTGATGAAGTTATATTTACTGCTAGGGTTTATGGAAACAATTACCTTTTTTCTTTGAATGCATTTTCAAACTGAAATAATGAATCTTCCTTCCTTGGAGATGCACTATTGGTGTGTAGATATATCATCAGCTTCATCATCAACATTTTCTTCTTCTTCTTCTTCTTCTTTAACAAAATTATGTTTCTTTTTTGTTTCCCATCTAGCTAAGAAAATATCCTCCATTTCCTCCCAATCCCAATCCAATAGATCTATATCCAAATAAGAATACCAATGTCGTGCTTTCCCCCAAGATGAAGATAAAAATAACCCATACTAAAAATTCTTCAAAATACATTTGTTTAAATTCTATCCACCATTTTTGGCATCAATTTTCCCCATTACCATAGAAAATTGGTACATCCATGATGCATAAAGATTAGGGTTTCACAAACTTACTCTTTTGACCAATATTTTACCGATGATTTTGGATCATTCAGCCTCAAATATGAAACCACAAAGAAGTAACCCTAATAAAATTTTGAGATATTTCTGAAAATGTAATAAATAGTGCACATGTAGGAACAATTAATATTAATTAGGAAAATTCCTCAAATTGCATGTGGAGCAACATAGTGAAAAAAATAAAATTAAAATAAATTTGTCAAAATAGATCCACCAATTCTGAAATCTCATTGGTATCACCATTTAATATATTATCAATAACCCCAAGAAACAAAATTACTAATTCATCATTATTGAAGATGGTGAAGATATAGATGAAACCTTAGAATTAGGGTTTCAACCCTAAAACGGACACAACTTTTGCAAAACAGCTCCAAAAAATCTGAAATTAGGAGAGAAGATCACTTGAACTATGTATCCACTCCCCACAAAAATAATCTGAAAAATTCCAAGTCTATCTCAAGATATAGATGGATCACCAACATTAGGTTTCATCCAAAATTGCCAGGCACAACGCTTCTCCGATACCACTTGATAAGAACCTTGCATATAATAAATCAATAAATTGCAGAAGATAATAAAACACAAGAGATATGGGGGAACAAGATGGAATCATATGAGCACAATAGAATATGGAATCATGTTTGGAGCAACATCACTCACTAGGATTTCATATGGGTGGTTAGATGATCGAGCATGGTGACAAGTGTGTGCAATAATGTAAAGCACACTCATTATATGGCTTCTTCTTATGTTTTGGGGATGAAACATGTCAAATAGGGAGGTAATGCTATGTACCTTGAGATATGATAATATAATATATATGGGTTGATGGAGATTCCGACATGTGGCACACATCCCCTAGTTATATGTATGGGTTCACATGGAATATAATAATATAATGTATATGGGTTGATGGAGATGTCAACATGTGGCACACATCCCCTTAGTTAGTTACATGGGATCACATAAGAATTAATTATATTGGGTAATGAGTTGGCCTACATTGGGATTAGGTGTTACCCATCCTATTTAAAGGATGTGAGTATCATTATGAAGGCATGTATGTATGAGTTGAGTCTTCTACTTGGTAGAGGTATATTGGAGGTGTCCCCCTCGAAGTGGATTCCCATCTTGGGAGATTGTGGAGTTACTCCTTCTTTAAGGACAATTGTATGGTGTTTCCCTACCTTAAGAGTATTCTTCTGCATATATTGATTATTTGAGCATCTTGTCCCCCCATATCTCTTGTGTTTAATTATCTTTCGTAATATATTGATTTATTATATGTTAGGTTCTTATCAAGTGGTATCAGAGCGGTGATACCACTTTATATCATTATATGGAAGGTTCTTATCAAGTTGTATCAGAGCAAGGGATTCGAACACGGGTGGTTGCTTTGATACCAAATGTAATGAACCGTTACACCAAAACCTCGAGGCATTAGTGAAATCCACACATGAGGATCATAACAGATAACTCCCTCATGATTCCCACATGCATCTAGCCTGTCAATCTAAGCCAAAACTCTACCATGATAACAATATCATACAAACACCACTCCAATTTATTATTATACAACTTTTCTCTACTCTTGCAAGCCTTATGCATACTATTTCACATCCACTTCCACCGCACACACAACATACCGCAATGCTTGCTAATAATTATTGTGAAAAGTACTCTCATACTTCCGTGCAATTACTACTTGATTATGCAATGCTTAATATTTCTTCCCATGTAATTCTTTAATCTTGTGTGCACCCAAAATTAAATAAAAGCGTACAGATTTCCTAAACCATAGATGTTCCTACCTCAAACACAGGACGTAATGAAACTTAACCTTTGCTTCAAGTAGACTGAGTGAGTGGTAGAACCACCCTTCAAACTATGAAGTTGATAGTTTTGGTTCCTTAATCCTCCAAACCTGATCCTAGCCTTGGTGCTTCTTATGACGTACCTTCTAGTCCATTGTCACCCTCTTAAGACTTCTCCACACTATCCATACACTCTGTAGTGAGTTTCTTCTCACCACGAACCTTTTCCTCCTCTAAATGGATATTCCCTTTTGATCATTTGCATGTATCTTCTAACTAACATCCTTTTTCACAAAAGTTTATAATGTCCCTAAACCTGTCCTCCTCTTAATGCTTGTTCATTTATCTTTCTACTTTGTGAGTCTACACTTGACTTTAAATCTCTCTTATGCAAGTCTACACTCACCCTTGTTCATCAACCTCCACTTGGGGATTTATTTCTCCTTATAACTCTTCTTCTTTGGTATTCCTTTCTTTGCACATTTTATGCATGTGCACTTATCTTTTCTCTTCTCTATCTCTTTCCATCTTCTGGTCACTTTTATCATGAATCCTATTCTATATGCTACTCTAATCCACACACTTCTTCTTCTCTACATCCTCTCTCCTCACACATTTCTTATTTACATAGACATACTCCATGTATTCTACTATTTTCCTCTTGTTTTTTTGCGTTACTCGGGCTGCACACCTTCACTTTTCTCCATTTTGTGCTACGTTGTCTTCTCTCTCACATTTCTCTTATGCACATTCTTTTCTCTATGAACTTTTGACTAAACCCACTATTGACCATTCTTCTTTCGGTCCTCTTCTATGCCTTCACCCTTGTTTTCTTAGGGATTCTCTTCCTTACACATTTTTCTCTTGTGCAGTCCTTTCAGATTGATTTCCCGCAATCATTAGCTCATTTCTTGATATATTTTCATGTACTTCTCCATTTATTCTTTTCATGATCCATGTTGGGCCATACTCCACTTTACCTACACACACTTAGGAAGATATCTGCTTTCTCGTATATTTCTCTCCTCTTCCTCATGGCTACTCCACCATCTTCTCATCTTCTCTGGTGCATCATCATTATTTTTCACTCGTCATTGTGTCCTCTTTGTTAGTGGTGCTCTTGCTTCACACACTCTACCTTAGTGGCTACAAGTCACATCTGATCTTCCTCTTATAGAGGCAGTTGTTCCTAGCCACTTTCCTTCTCCTCTCCTCTCCTCCTCTTTCGCCTTCTTCATTACAAAAACATTATAGAGCCTCCTTGCAATGATTCCCACCTTCCTTTCTTTAATGTAGGGAAACTTCTACATCTTCCTGCAGTTTCTTCACACTACTACCACACTATTTATTCGGTACACCTCTCACACTACGCACTCCTATAGTATTCTTCTCAGACCGTTCCTCTTGAATTTACTTCAAGGTAATTTCCCCCTCCTTCACAAAATTATTATCCGTACTCTTCTTATCATGCACGCTTATATGCATACTCTTGATTGATATATATTTTGATCTCCCTCTTCGTCTGTGCGCTATAGTTCATATGTCCTCTTGTAGTCTCCTCTCAGAAATGCTTTACTATGCTTTCCTTTGGGGTAATGTTCCCTTTTGTCTCTCTGTCCTCTGCAATAGTACTCCCATTTTCATGTGTTCATTTACTTACACAATCCTTTCCTCTATATGGGATTCCACCTTTGTCTGTGGGCTTGCGTTATCTTATATGCGCTCAAGGTTTATGATGACCATCTTCTCTCCTTCAGTAAACTCTTTTTCCTAGAACATAATACTCTTGCACACTGTCACCTTTCTCCATTTGACATCTATCTTCACCATTTTCTCAACCTGTGAGCTATCTCCATGTGCTATCTTCAGCACATTATTTAGTGGTACTCCTACACATTAGTTCTCTTCAGTACTCTTGCACTCTACTCATGTAAACTCTAGTTTTACCTCTGCGCATTTCTTTTCTTCCCTCTGGTTTTCCACTGGTGCTTCCTTTATGAAATCCTTTTTGTATTTCGGACTCTCTATCGATTCAGTTACCTCCTTCCTCTGGTGCTTCACACCAAAATACCTCATCTCCTCTAGTAATGATATTCATTTATGTCATTCAGTCTGGTCTATACACCATTAATATCCTCTCCAACATTTTTGTAGCTACTGCATCTAAATAGTCTCGTATTCTTAGTGACGTCTTTCCCTCATGTGCAATATTTGGATCTCCTTTGGCTGCTACACTCAGGGATCTCATCTTACTTTCTCTACCCACATTTTTCACTGTGGAGAACATAATAACATTTCTATATACGTCATGTTTGAGGTTCTTCCAACTAATTTGTTTTCTTCTTGCAGAAAAGTAGCTCACTCTGATACGAATTGATGGTGAAGATGGATTAGGATGACTCGGTGTAGTTTATAGAGTCTAACATAATGGAATTAAACACTAATATTTCCTTTTATTTGTCAATCCATTCTGTAATCTCATGCAGTTTATCTTATAGATCTTACAAACTCTCTAATGGATCATTTCAGAATTTTTGGTGTTTCCCTAAGACATATAATAGAATGGAATTTATGCTCAGAAGCACATTCAACAACCTCATACTTCGCCTATTTGGAATTTCTCCCTGGGTTCTGACTATCTTCCTCCTTCCGCTCACCTTTATTCTCTGGTCTCCTCTTTTGGTGATCATTATCATATAGCTACCCATTCCCACTTCTCTCTCTTTACGTTGGCTCCTTCCCACTCAGATTCAAATTCAAACTTGAGTTCATTAATAATATGAGCTATTTCAGTACCACCCAACAATCTTATAGTGAAAGCCTTATCTCGCCGGCACGTTCCGGATTCATAAACAGTGGACTTAAATAGTCGTGCACGGCTGACTACATTGCACGTGCTGACCGAGCAGGTGGTGGGGCCTATGCAGTGGTAAATGAGCAGACCTTGGTTCAAGTCTTTACCTCAACGGAGCCTGAACGTGCCGAGAAGTTACGCTCAGCCATCTTATAGTGTCATGTCCACCTAGTCACTGGTATTATCTAACCGTAATGTCTCCTTCAAGAACCGGAAATAGATAGTTATAACATGTCCAGCATTTTTTCAACCATCCATTCTGTCACACACTCTTTTCTCGCACTTTTCAGCCATGCCTTTGTACTATTCTGATGCACACTTTTTGCACTTGATTTCTATCTGCAAAATCTCTTACGTACTATCTTGGGGCATTCTGGCACTACTACAAGGGGGTGTATTGAGACATTAATTAGAGACAAAAATATATTTTTGTCTCTAATTAATACACTCTTATACTTTTGTCTCTAATACCCTTCCTAAAATGTGACACGTCCCTTTAATATAACATTTTTTAATTAATGTTTTTTTGCATATTCCAGCTATGTGGCGATTTCATGCAAAGGGGAGAAAATGCGGGCAAATGAGCATAGGTAATATGCGGGAAAACTTCAGTACTGGGCGGGAGATGGCAATATAGCTGATTTCATTGTCTGCATGCATTAGGCACGCCAATAGCAAGAAACTGGTGCGGATCTTAGGCCGAGAAGGTATCCGAAGGAGGCTGAGCACTAGGTATTCATCAATCCAATTTGTTTTCCTTGTTTTTCTGTACGGGTCTGCATTTTATATCTTTGATGATGCCTTGGCCATTTTTGATGATGCCCCCTATTCATGCTTGACCTAGTTTCGGGTTCAATATTTCTGGTAAAGTTTTATTGCAGATTTCTGATGATTGTGCTCAGAAATGGCGAGGGTTTGGTTTTGGGGTTGGGCGGTTTGTTTTATGGTGTGTTTTACTAACGAAAATGCAGTGGCTTTTGTTTGTATGAAGATGGTATAACTAGGGTAGGGCCCTGATCTGCAAAAACAATGGATGATATACAGTTTCAGAAAGACCAAAGTCACCCTCAACCATGGAGGAATAACAAGACTTGTATTTTAAACACCATGTCAGGGAATACCTCCTAACCAAGCTGAATAGAGATATCGAGATGGCCACCTTCAGAGGCAGAAACTTTTCAAAACTTTCTGCCCAGCTGTAGCACACATATCATCACAAAGCAGCCAATCCAAGAAAGCCTCAATCAGGATAAGATTGGGGGATCCCATATCAGAAACAACCATCACGCCAATTACCAATGAGCAGCAAAACCAACGGCAATCCACCTTTATCATGGATTGAAGCAACCAATCCAAAATAGAATGAGGTTAATGTCAAAAATAGGAGTCTTCGTGCATTAGAGATTAGGGCCCATATCAGAATCCCATAAAACCATCATGCCATTTGACCCATCTCAAGTTATACAAGGAAAATTTCATAAACTATTTACGAAGCCTATCACATAGTAAGATTACCAGACCCAATTCAGATACAACAAGAATTTCAATCTATGTTGTCTTTGAAAAGAATATGCTTGAAGTATCTTACAACTACCCATCTAATTTCCCTTGGATTTTGGACCATAGTTCAATTGTGTATTTCCCATCTCCTAATATAGCTTGTCTGTCTCATCATCCTACAGGCTCGATTAAAGAATTTGTCATCCCTTCTTTTAACCATCTTATCCTTGGCTTTTACTTCTGGAAGATGTCCTCACTTCTGTAGCCACTGTCAAGATTTTGAGTTGTTTCTTCATCTTATTTTTTAAGTTTCTACGAAGGCCTCTTGTTGGATTTTTTTCTCTCTTCCATTTGGGCTTTAAAGATCTCCTATTTAAAAGTTTTGTTGAAAACTTCCTTCCAAATTTGCAAGCCTGCCTTGACTTCTTCAGCTTCCCAAAAAAATAATACATTTTAGATCATGTCTTTTGACTTGGAATCAACAAAGTCTGGGTGGCCTAACCGTATCTATTCAAATTTAAAGGACTCTTTATAGTTGGGGACCTAACAATGCAATGGTGGCAGGTCATTGTCTGGTCCTCCTTTGTCCATCACTTCTGACATCGACATGTAATTGGTGCTCAACCATTTAGTTGTTCCTAAGAATTTGTCAAGTCGCTCTGCATTGAAGGCTACCTTTCTGCCTATTTGGAAAATAAATCATCCTAATGTCGGTAGCAAACTTCTACAAATATTCTCTATCACGTGTTGTGTGGAAATTTCCCCTTGTGTTTTTGAGCAATCCAATAAGAAGTTACGGTCATCTCCGATGATCCAATTCTCTATAAGGGTGTTGCATCACAAAAGCTTGTCCCAGTAGGTTTTCCTTGTCTTGTACTATTTGGGCCATAGAAATTGGTTTGAAAAAAGATAGATTAGACTTAGTACTTTTTATATGGCATGTGTATCAATTAGTAGTGGAATCCATACAATGGCATGAAACCTCTCCATGGTCCCAAACTATTTCTGATTCTTTGGATAAACCTTCTGCTTCTGCTCCCACTATTTCCGTGCATTGCCATAATGATAGGCTCGCTGCTAAAGCATCTATTTACTTCACTTCATTTCATGTAGGATAATAATGGCTTGGTTTTCTTTTACAATTTTCTTATGAGTAGCCTCTTCTTCTGTGGGGTGCAGCCCCCATAATATTCTACGAAATAATCTTCATTTGGAAGATTTAATTCTCTTTGAACACCCTAGTACGAACTCTAACTCTATCTGGTTACCTAAACCCAAATTTGCTATTGTCTCCTTTTGTATCTTATCATTGATGCAATTCTACTCTTTTGTTTGGGTAGTTGCCTGGAGCTTTCATGGCATTTTGAGACTACCTCATTTCCAATCTCTTTAATCTTGGTCTTGGAGATTGTACATGCATCTAGTTATCTCTTGATTGACCTCCTTTGTCCATCACTTCTGACATCGGCATGTAATTGGTGCTCAACCATTTAGTTGATTCTAAGAATTTGTCAAGTCACTCTGCATTGAAGGCTACCTTTCTTCCTATTTGGAAAATAAACATCCTAATGTCTGTAGCAAACTTCTACAAATCTTCTCTATCCTGTGCTGTGTGGCAATTTCCCCTTGTGTTTTTGAGCAATCCAATAAGAAGTTACAGTCATCTCCGATGATCCAATTCTCTATAAGGGTGTTGTATCACAAAAGCTAATGCTATTCTTATCAACACAATAAGTATGCTCTAGATGAACGCTAATTTCCCTCCAACCTACATGTATTAAGATCATTGCACTGCCCAAGATATCTATTAGAATACCGACATTGTCAACCACTTTGTTGAGTAACTGAAAGGATTTATAAGAGATCCAGATCAAAAGTACCTAATTGCTTCGTAGATGAACAACCTAAGCATTGTTATCCTTATATATTTGATCTGCCTCTCTCGTAGATTGGAATCACAAAAATATGTTTTAAGCGTAAGACATCCGTAAAGTTTGCAAAGGAATACTCATGGAGACCAATAATATATCATCTAAAATCATCACATCCTCTTCGCTTTATTCATCCACCGTAGAGTGTCTATTGTTTTTTTTATTACGTGGTAATATTATCTATTCACCAATATAAACATCATTGCAATCATATATCAATAATACAACAGCTTTTACCTCAACTAAGAAAGTAATTATACATTATGTAAAGTTCCATCATCAATAACAACATATTCCATTTCCAAGCTGCCACTATCATCATTTGATCATTATAATCCTCAAGATTCTGGGCCAGGTTGAGAATCCTTTATAAATTTAAAATATGGAATATCTCAGATGTCAAAACAACCATATAACATGCAACTAGATGGATTACAATTGTGTTGTTGGAAGGTCTCACACTTGATCGATACAACTTCAAGCAATCATGCGCTTCTCTCGGAATGCCCCCGATTTTTGCAAGATGTCTTCAGATCATGAGGAAATGCCTGTAATGTGATGCATATCAGAATGTCCATCTATTCATCCATTCACAATGTGTCAAGTTTGTATGATGGGCCTTTAGTCCAATATAGCCATAAAAACTAATTTAAAATCAATGGACTATTGTCACCTTGTCATAGATCAATGAATTTTTTGCACACTTTGTGGAAAGGAAATAGGACACTGATGTTTATTTTGGTGTCATGGAATTTGTATCAGCCCTGCTTTCAACTCTACTCAAATTAAGTCAGAACCCTTAATTCCTTATCAACGTCCTTTTCATGATAATACTTTCTCAGTGAGTAATTGAGTACAAGTTAAAACAGCATTATGCTTCCAATACTTACAGTGCCATTTTTATAAGCTTTCAGAAACATTTATGACAGAGGGCATGCAGGAAGAGAAAATCACTCAGGGAAGCTGTTTGAAACATGTATTTCAGCTGATCTTCTCAAGCTGGGTTTAGGGGTATAATTAGGAGGAGGAGGATTATTCTTTGCAGCTTCTTGTTTCGAGTAAGGATTGCAGGGGTTGAAGTTTGCCAGCCTTGCAAGCTCATCCACCACCTCGACCACATGCTGAAGCCTCGCTACAATTTCCACCAATAGGCATGCAAACGTAGCCAATGAAAGTGCCTCTACAAACTCAACACTGTGTTTTGACATTGGTTTCTCATTAATAATACAATTAGCGCACTGTGGAAGAGTATGACTATGAGGCTGTGTTTGTGTCTCACTATTCCTATCATGTTTTTCACCGTGCCATGACATCAATCTTCTCAAAACTTTCTTGTTTGTATCGAAACCAAATTTTACATATTCTCCTTCTATGCTTCCTTTTTCCAAGTATTTTTAGTGGACCATCTTCTTGAATGAATTAAGAGCTTTGGGTGAGAATGCAAGGCATCCTGCAGATCCCAGAGTGCAAGTTTCAGTTGCTTCATCATCGACTCTGAATCACATCTTCTCATGTGTTTGATGCTGCAGGACACCTCTCGCAATAAAATTAAGCAGAAAACATTAATGAGGAGATAAATGTCCCAATTTTCCTCCGCTGCTTCTCCGGTTAGCGCCATCACTACCAGGGGGAAACATGTGATTAAACACCATTTCTCCACTAGGAGTGATTGGGCCAGTACTACTTCCAAGTGCTGCTAGCACTACCTCATAAGAACCTCCTCCCACTCTTGCTAGTTCCACTAATTGTTCTCTAATCAGTTGTTCTTCATAAACGTCTTGTTGTTGTATGGAATGTGACGCCTCACTCATTCCCATTCCCATGCCCATACATGTTCCCTGCATGGCCATTCCCATTCTCATTCCCTGCATAGCCATTCCCATGTCTGGAACCGATCCATGTATAGCCATGCCTATTCCTCTTTGCATGTCGAAAGAATTCCCTTGTTGAATCAAGGAGCTAGGATTCAAAATAGTGCCACCACTAGTGTAGCGAGCGAGATTTGCGTGGGCAGCCACCAACTCACATTACAAATGGTGCACCTGCCTCTGAAGAATGCAGATGGTTCCCACCAACCCATACACATGATCTTTTAGTCTGGCATCTGCTTCGAATGCTATCGCGACGTGGATCTCCAACTAATCTTCTCTCGCCACATCACCCCATCTACTCCAACCACCACATTTAATTCTCATTCTTCTTTTTGTTTTCATCCGTAAAACTTCTATTTTTGGCGGATATCCTGAGGCTTCTCCTGTCATATATTATATGTAAAAAAATGTTTATGCTACTCTTTTTTGTATAAAAAGGACAGGAATATACACAGCACTCTCCGGTTTTTCCGAAAAGGCATGATAACAAGTGTGCAATAGCCTATAATCACAAATTCTTATTGTTGTTCTGCTTCTTGTGGATCTAGGAATTATAATACTCTCCATTTGGTAGATTTAATACAGCTTTTTTTTTTCTGCTTTATGTATTTTTTTTCTTTTCCTCCAAAGAAATTGGTATCGAGCTAGAAGCACTGGAAAAGAGTTAGCAGAGACAAAGCTTTGGAGGAATGGGAAGCACAAGTGGAAATATTGCACAACCCCAAATACCAACATTAAATGGCAAAAATTATGATTTTGGAGCATAAAAATGAAAACTCTGTTTTGCTCTCGGATGTTTGGGACTTGGTTGAGAATGGATTTAATGAACCAAAGTGACCAACAAGAATATCAAGCTCTTTCACAAGCAAGAGAAGGACTTATTGAAGGAAAACAAAAAGAAAGATGCAAAGGCATTATTCTTCATTCAACAAGCAATGGAGGAATCAATATTTCCAAAAGTAAAGAAATGCCACAAGATCAAAACAAGCATGGGATAGTCTGCAAAACAAAGCATACCAAGGCACAAGCAAGGTAAAAAGTAAGAAATTACAAATGCTTAGAAGGGATTTGAAAATCTACAAATGAAGGATTCAGATTCAATAGATTTATTCTTCACTCATGCAATGAAAATAGTTAATCAGATTAGATCTTATGGAGAAACTCTTGAAGATCAAAAAATTGTAGAGAAAATACTTAGAAGCTTGCCTATAAAATTTGATTCAGTTGTAGTAGCCATTGAGGAATCCAAGGATCTTACACAACTATCAGTAGATGAATTAATGGGATCACTCTTAGCACATGAGCAAAGATTAAATCGGTCAGGGGCATCATCATTGGAGAATGCATTCAAAGCTCAACTTTCATTTGGCAGAACAAGAGGGAGATCAAATTACAGCAGAGGCAGAGGACGTTTTACACCAAGAGGAGGAAGAGAAAATACACAACTTGAAAGCAGAAGACTAGTATCAAGCCCACATATCCATTCTACACCAACAAGAGGAAGAGGCGGCAGCCACTCTCATAGCCATCATCAAGGAGAAAGGTATGATAAATCCAATATTCAATGTCATTATTGTAATAGATTTGGGCATTTTGCATCTGAATGTAGAAAAAGACAATATGACATGAATAAGCAAAAGGCACATTTCACAAATGAGGACCAGCCCAACACTAGTGAGCAAAACACCATGTTTATAACATGCAATGTAGCACAAGAGAGTTCCAAAGAGGTATGGTTCCTAGATAGCGGTTGTAGCAATCACATGAGTGGGAGTAAGGAGATGTTTGCAACAATTGATGAATCAGTAAAATCAGAGGTAAAATTGGGTAATGATCACCAAGTATCAGTCATGGGAAAAGGATCAATTAATATAAGAACCAAGCAAGGTGAGAAGAAGCATATCCCTGATGTATACTATGTTCCTGGATTGCAACACAATCTCATAAGCATTGGGCAACTAGTGCAAAAAGGATATAGAATATACTTTGAAAATGGTGAATGTGTGATTCTAGACAAGAAACCAAGCAATAGGCTGATTGCAAAAGTTGAAATGACAAAAAATAGGATGTTTCCACTTAGAATCCAAAGTGAACTATTCCTAGAGCCACACAAGTTGCAAAAGGTTGCTGAATTAGCCTTCAAAGATTCTTACAAAAATGAATCAAGTCCTATGGCATTTAAGATTTGGCCATTTAAATTTCAAAGGATTACTCTCGAGATATTTTTATATAAGAAAAGAATGTTTTATGGGAAAAAAATGCCACCAATAGAACCACTTAAAAGAACGGTGAAAGTAGGTTGATATTAGGAAAAAAGCAACATTGGACATAAATTTCTACTCAGAATCTTATGGGCAAAACATCCACTTGAGATAGTGCATTCAGCATCTTTGTGGAGTGATACAAACACCATCCATAAGTGGAAGTCTTTATTTCTTGACATTTATTGATGACTTCGAGTAGGAAAATGGGTTTATTTCTTAAAACACAAATCGATGCATTTTCTTCGCTTTTAAAGAGTTCAAGGCAAAATTTGAAAAGGAAAGTGGACATTATATCAAAGTATTGAGAACCGATAGAGGTGGTGAATATATATCAAATGATTTTCAGAATTTTTGTAAAGAAAATGGCATAAAGAAACAACTTACAACAAGATATGGGGCCTCAACAAAATGGAGTAGCACGTGGAGAAAAATAGAACAATTATGGAAATGGCACGAAGTATGATAAAAGAAAAACACCTACCAAATGAGCGCGTGGGTGAATCATTGCAGCGTGAAATGGGTATACATATTAAATAGATGTCCAACAAAAGAAATGATAAATAAAACGTGTGGGGAAAGAAGCTTGGAGAAAAAGGGCATAATATAGCACATTTGAGAGTCTTTGGATGTGTGGCATACTCCTGAGCGCTCAAGAGTTGAGAAAGAAACTATATGATAGAGGAGAGAAGTGCGTTTGAGGATAAACTTGAACAATCGAAGGCATATAAGTTATATAATCCTATCACAAAGAAGGTCATAATAAGTCGTGGATGTTAATTTTGTCAAGAAGAATATTTAATTAAGAGAAACATAAACAACTACAATTGCAGTTAGTGTTCCACAAGAGAATGAGGAGAATGAAACTCAAGTTGTGACTTCTACTACTCAAGCAAATGTTCCTTCAACATCTTTCTAAGGCACCCACCACTCCAAATCCAACTACTCCAAAGCAAGTAATAACAATGGTGAATTCTAATCCAACACTTGCATCACTATGATCAATTTTTCTATAAACACTTGGCCAAAGAAGTCACGCAGTGTTTTAAGAGAGATTTATGATGAATTACAAGAGGCAAATGATGATTTATGCTCTAATTTTGCATTCGCATGGGATCCAATTTATTTTGAGGATGCCATTAAAGATGATTTCATTGGATTTAATGCTTCAGCCATGAATGAAGAAATTCAATCAATTGAGAAAAATCAAACTTCTGGGATCTATAAATTGGAGTAGAGCTTCCTAAAGGCAAGGATGTGATTGGAGTTAAGTGGGTTTACAAGACAAAGTATAATGCCTGATGGAAAAGTAGAGAAAACAAGGCAAGACTAGTAGCTAAAGGCTTCACACAACTACTCAGCATAGACTACAATGAAACATTTGCACCAAAGTGGCAAGACAAAGATACTATTGGATGGTTTTATCCATAAGACTTTGTGTTCTTGGAAGGTTTACCAAATGGACCAATTTCAGCATTCTACAAGAATGGCATTTTAGAAGAAGAAGTGTATATAAAAATTCACTAACATTATCAAGTTTGGGAGAAGAACTATTATCACCGAATCACATTCGGATGTTGATTATGATCTAGTTTGATCACCTCATCTAGTGTGCATTGGATAACATGGGTACTATCTCCAAGTTTGGGACTCTCACACCCTTGAGATAGATCACCGCTTTAGAGAAAGCTGGTTCTTTATGTATACTCTCGCCACAATGGTACTCTAATGCAGAGAGAATTAGCTATTCTAACCTAAAATTCCAAGGGACCGAGAGAGAGAATGCATAAAAATGAAAGCCTACACTAAAGCGGTGATACAGTCCTAAAAAAGAGATAGTGAGAGTAATCTCCAAATGTGTTGAAATACAGAGGCAAAGTGCACACTAGAAGAGGTGATGATTCATCATAATCTAGCAAAATGCATTCACAACAATATTCCAAGCACACGTCAACAATGATAATGAATTCCTGCAAGAACATAATAAATAGACACAATATACTTGTAGAAAGATTAAAGGTATAAGAAGAATGCAAGGAAACACTTAAAAGATGGGAAGATATATCCAAACAAATGATATTTTATAGGGCTTCATGATAAACATCCACTTGAGATAATCTATTACAAGATAAGGGAGCTGGATCACCATGCAAGGAGTCCACTAAGGGCCTGCAATCTTTATTTCACAAAGCACTTTGAGGAAAGTTTGTTACCCAAAACTTCCCCCTTACAATGAGCCCAACATCCAATTTATAAAAAATGAGAAGGAAAAGAGAGGGGAAAGTGGAAATTATGAAATCTGTCCTTCAACCACCGTAAGAGGCATTAAATATATGGAATGGGTATACATTTTTGTAAAGGCTCCCATACTGTCCCATGTACTTACAATAGAGAAAGAATGATGGCCATGCCTCAACAAAATGGACTCCCTAGTGAGAGAAAAATAGAACACTTATTCAACCCGGCCACGTTTCTTAAAAATATCAATCAATTTCTGATCAAATCCGGAATTTCTTGATTTTTGTGCATCATATTAAATACGATTCCAACGGTACCAATTTTGTGTGATAAATAAGAAATGCAGAAGAAGCTTGGCCAAAAGGCGGGCATTTTGGAGTCTTTGGATGTGTGGCATTTCCTTCATCCGACGGGAAAGAGCATTGATTGATAGAGGGCCGAATATGTTTCTCTAATTTAAATATGTGGATAGAGTGAACAATCGAGATTGCATCGAGAAAGTTATATAATCCTATGAAAATCGAGGAGTCAAAAGTTATGGCCGTGATGTTAAGTTTGTTGACCAAACGTTGATTTTCTTAGACCCAACTGACATTGTCAGATTTGTGTTCCTCAAGTTCCTTGAGGATTTTGAAACTCCCAAGATGTCCCTTTGTCCCATTTGGCATAGTGTTCCTTGTGCTGATTTCTAAGGCGAACCCACCACTCGCGCCCATTTCCAACTACCCAAATGTACCTGGGCTTGCGAATCTTCTAATCCAACACTCGACCTTTTCACCCTAAGATCAAGGTTCGGGCATTTCTTCCCATTTGTCCCCGACATCCCATTTATTGAATTTGGGAAATGATGATTTATGCTCTAATTTCGCGCATTCTTGGCCCAGATGTCCCGAGCAACACTTAGCCAATTTTTTCTTCTTTAAAGATGACGGCTTGGATTCGCAGCCATGAATGAAGAAATTTTTGTCCCATTTGTCCTTGGGATCTTAGAGGCTTCCTAAAGGCAAGGATTTGGAGTTAAGTGGGTTTCGCGACAAAGTATTTTGCTGATGGAAAAGTAGAGAGGCGACCTTGAGCAGGACTTAGCCAATTTTCACGATTTTTCCTGGATCGACCTATTTGCCTTCTTGAACCTTTTTTCGAGATTTTTCGATAACTTAGGATCTCTTCCATAGACAGGGAGTTAGAAAATATGAGGGACCAAATGGACGTCAAACCATGACTTTTTCTTGAATCAATATAATTGCTTGCATGTTATCAAAATTACCTTGGGGGTTATCAATTTTGGATAACAAGAACATAAGGTATACAAACCTGAAAAAGGATCTATATGGTTTGAAGAAAGCTCCTAGAGCTTGGTATCTCGCAGATAGACTCTTACTTTGTAAAAAATGGGTTTAGCAAGAGTGGCAATGAACCAACTTTATATGTCAAAGTGAATGATGAAGGAGAAATCTTGATAGTTTTCTTGTATGTAGATGATTTGATATTCACAGTAACATGTCAATTAAATCATTCAAGGCAGCCATGGAAAGTGAATTTGATATGACTAATTTGGGGATCATGAGATACTTTCTTGGAATAGAGGTAAGTCAAAGTGATCAAGGCATTTTTATATGTCAAAGAAAATATGCTAGTGACTTGTTGAAAAGATTCAGGATGACAAATGTCAATGCAGCCCCTACACATTATTGTATTTGACCGGGTTTAAAACTTAGTAAGGACGACAAAAGTCCTAGTGTTGATGCAACTTTATTTAAAAGATTAGTTGGCAGCCTTATATATCTAACCGCCACAAGACCGAATATAATGTATGGGGTTAGTATCATTTCTAGATTCATGCACAAACCAAAGGAATCACATTGGAAAGATGGAAAAATATTTTTAAGGTATATAGCTCGAACAAAGAGCTTTGGGATTTTGTATACAAACTTCAGATGACTACAAGCTGATTGGATATATGGATAGTGATTGGGGAGGTAGCATGGATAATAGGAAGAGTACTTCGGTAACATTTTCCATCTTGGATCAAAGTGCTATCTCTTGGGCATCAAAGAAACAACCAATTGTGACACTCTCATCAGCTGAAGCGGAATATGTTGCAGCCACATCAGCAGCTTGCCAAGTAGTATGGATGAGAAGAGTACTTTCAGATTTGAAGCATCCACAAGAAGAACCTACAGAAATTTATTGTGATAATAATTCTGCAATTGCTTTATCTAAAAATCATGTCTTCCATAAACGCAACAAGCATATTGACACAAGATATCATTTTATTCGAGAATTGGTGAACAATGGTGACATTCATCTTGAGTTTTGCAGGTCCAAGGAGCAACTAGCAGACATCTTCACAAAACCACTTGCAAAGCATGTCTTTGAGCATCTCCGGGAAGGAATTGGAATAGCAGACATATATGGCAGTGAAGATTAAGGGGGAGTGTTGGCAGACGTGGATCTCCAACTAATCTTCTCTGCCACATCACCCCATCTACTCCAACCACCACATTTAATTCTCCTTCTTCTTTTTGTTTTCATCCAGAAACTTCTATTTTTGGCGGATATCTGGAGGCTTCTCCTGTCATATATTATATGTAAAAAAGTTTATGCTACTCTATTTTTGTATAAAAGGGCAGGAATATACACAGCAGCTCTGGTTTTTCTGGAAAAGGCATGATAACAAGTGCACAAGCAGCTATAACTGTCAAATTCTTATTGCTGTTCTTACTTGCTGTGGATCTAGGAATTATAATACTCTCCATTTGGCAGATTTAATACAGTTTTTTTTTTTCTGTTTTATGTATTTTTCTTTTCCTCCGTAAAATGCTAGGGTATTCACGGCGACTTCCCTCTGATGTTGTGGCAACTCTTTTAGCAGCTTTGTTATGTTGCTTTCGCCGAAAATTCTGTGAACATTGGCAAACTTCAGTGGCTGGTCTGGTGGAAAGTATGGTGCAAACACACACTTTTCCTTGCATTTTATTTGAAGAAATTTGCACGCCGCACAGGGAGAACCGGAAGACGATGATGCCATTTCTGCACCCAGTACAGTATATAGCACATCAAGTTCGTGCATCAAATCATCTAGCTATTTGCACCAAACAAAATCATATACATGCAACCCAATATAATAAACTCGCTACAAAATGAAACTTAATATAGTATCTAAAGAAGGCACGTCACTAGTAGTCATTGTATGATAGGTATGTCATCTAGGTGAAGGCATAACAAACTTTGAATAATACTAGCACTATCCTGAGAAAATAACCATTAGAATAAGGAGAAAATGCCTAAGCTTGTGATACAGTGATTAACCCCACTTGTAACCCTAATGAGCACAATATCTCAAAACACAACAATACATGGAATCTAAATAAAATTACCCTCCAGTTGGGAAGAAGAACATTTGATTGACAAAATCTTCAATTTTGAGACTGAGCTGCCAAAGTGTACAGTACTGCTTAAACGGTAAATTCGATGAACCGATTAATGAAAATCCTGCATTAAAAAAATTCTCCATCAGAAACCTGTAACAAACATACTTTCTTCAATCTTCCGTCCTGAACTTCAATGCATCATCTACAATCTGCACCTTCCAACTTAGGCATTCAATACTGTTTGACCATGTTGCAAACAGTGTTCTTTATAAGTGGTTACTGGTTTTCTTTTCTGTTACCTGAATAACGTGATTTCTGAAACTGTAGTTCTCCTTTTCTTTTCTTGTACAGTACTCCACGTATAGAACGCTGATGAGGTACGCTATCCAGCTGCCCATCAGACCGTAGAATATTTGGAAGAGGATGCCAGACACCATTCCCAGTTGAGAGAATGAAAAGGGCAAAGTTAAAAGCACCTGTGCAACCTGCAACAACATGTCCATTCTATAAACTATCAAAACCCAAGTAGGTATTCCTTTCTAGATAGATGAGAAAATCCTGATGGTAGGTATGCCCAGCCTTTTACCTCTGGCTTGCAAATCTATCACTGCATTGAAAGTTTTTTTAAAGAAATCTGTGAAAATTTTGACTTTATAGTTCACTGTCAAGCATACAGGATTTCTTTCTGTATCAAAAATATTTGCTGGTGAGACTGACAATGCTGTTCTAAATTGTGTCTTCAATATCAAGAAAAACATTTTTCTACTGGTTTAGAGATCACTCTTTTCTGTTGTGAAGTGGGTCTCAGATCCTATTGGAATCTACTGTGATTAAAACTGTAAACATATTTCTATGTAACGTTTTACAATTCATATAATTATTATTAAACCAACATTGTGAAATACAACAAATACAAGATTACAAAAGATAAACCCATTATAAACAATGTAATTTTAACGATACCCATCACAGTAGTTTTTATTTCCTGACATTATTATTTTGTGCCAGCAAATCTGTGGCAGAATCTTTACTTATTGAGCACTAAAATCTTCTCAGATACTATATAAATAGTACACAACAGGGACTTTTCTTTTGTACAGGGATGAAAAGTGAATCAGTGGGGATATTTTCTTAAACAATCAAACTAGAATTTGAAAACCTCCACTCAGATCACATGCCCCAACCCAAAATAGGCAAAATGCCAGCAATCAACAACATTCCACACCAAACCAACCTACCAAGCCATGCCCTGAACAAACAAACCAAAAAGAGAAAGATTTCACTGCAGGAAAATCTTTCAGGTAGTGGAAAAAACCAAAACAAAAAAAGCACAATTTTGAGAGGCCACTTCATACACTGTCTACAGTCAAGTGGTGATTTGCAAAGCTGGAAAATGCAGCAAATGAATTTGGCATAGGTAATTTGTGGAAAAATTCACTAGGCGGGAGATGGCATAGGTGATTTCATTCTTTGCATGCATTAGGCACGCCAATAGCAAGCAACTGGTGCAGATCTTAGGCCGAGCAGGTATCTGAAGGAGGCGGGCACAAGGTATTCGTCATTAATCCAATTTGTTTGCCCTGTTTTTGTTTACGGGTCTGCATTTTATATCTTTGATGATGCCTTGGCCGTTATTGATGATGCCCCCTATTCCGCTTGACCTGGTTTCGGGTTCAATATTTATGGTAAAGTTTTATTGCAGATTTCTGATGATTGTGCTTAGAAATGGCGAGGGTTTGGTTTTGGGGTTAGGTGCTTTGTTTTATGGCATGTTTTACTAACGAAAATGCAGTGGCTGTTGAGTTTATGAAGATGGTAAGCACAAAGATGTTAGAGGGAGCACAGATGGGCATTTGTTTATGAGATTTGGTGAGGTGATTTCACAAAACACTGTTTGACTGGAATGGGACGATGTAAACACTGTTTGACTGGAATGAGACTGGGACATGGTGTTGTTTAGGTTTACTTGATGCCCAAATTTTCCTTTAACAACCCAGATTTGGTGTCAATAGAAATCCCTTCGAGCCAAAGGAAGAGGATATCAATCCATTCTCGATTAGCCTTAATAAAAACTTTCGTTCCTTCTTTGGCATCAGTCTTTTTCTAGTTTATGCGGTTAATCTGCTCAAAATTTTGCCTTTGATTGGTGATTTCAAAATTCCAGAATTTGGTATTATTTTATTTGCAATGTCCTAATTTTATGGATGTTTTGCAGAAATATGATTAGCATTACATAACTTAATCTCCTAGAGGTTGTGTGTGGCCTTTAGCTAGACAATTGATCTATTCTTAGGAATTATTTTTGCACTAGAGTATGATCACCCAAAATTTATTAAAAATATGTAGTTTACATATGGACAAGGTCATGTGAACTTCTCTATAATATATGGCCTACAATGGGGAAAAGCTTGAGAAGGAGAGTATTGTGGAACAAGATCCCATTATAGGGAAATGCAACTCTCGGAAATTACTTGTTATTTATGGGCATCACATAGATAACAATTACAAGCTAGATAACACCCAAAAGGCTTGACACCAACACCATTACATGCCACTTTGGAAATTTGTTTACTGACACAACACCATCCAAGTCTCATTCTAGTCAAATAGTGTTTTGTGAAATCACCTCACCAAATCTCACAAACAAATGCCCATCATAAGTGCTGCTTGTGCTCCCGATAATGTCTCTATGCTTACCATCTGCATATTCATCCAAATACCTCATGTAATTATTACTAGGGGTCAAGTTGATAAGGGCCTTGAGATTGATATCTCTTGGAACTTTTCAAATGGATGTATTTAAGAAATCTGTTTAGCTAGAGTTTCAACTTTGGAATACAAATATATGAACAAATGCTATACAACACATTTCATCATCTTTATTTATTCAATTATCAAGCAGGGAATGTGCTGGTTTTGGCTTGTGCTATTGATGTAGATATAAACTAACATCATGCAAAAAAACAATCCAGATGCTCACAAACCTCAATTTTCACTTTCTTCTTTGCATATGAGGATCCACACCAAGTTTATAAAGGATAAAAACTTGCTATATTTCTCAAACCTTGATAAATTTATTTAATTTCATCTTGAAATGATATTCTTGGACACCTTCCCTATTCTCCTCTATTCACACAGTGTAAGGATTCCCAGGACAAGCTCTATCTCTTGCAACCTTCACTTATTGTGATTCCCACCTTACTTGTTCTTATTCCGGTCTCTTTAGTTTTGAGCTTAAGAATGTTACCTTTCCTTTAAACCTTCATATAGCTTATGTGCTTGTAGTTCCCAATTGGTCTTCACTTGTCCTTCCTTACTCTCGAAAACACTCCTTTCCTCACTAACCACCTTAGCTCTTGGGCCTTTGACTCCTCTTAGTACTCTCTATCCATTCAAGCACTCAATATACTGTTAGAATAACAAAGGAAATGCATTCAACCATTTAGATACAAGCTCTTACCTTGTTAGAAGCTTATGTGACCTTGATGAGATTTAATGTAAATGACTAAATCCTTTTTGTTTTGATAAATTATATTATATTAAAATGGAAGAGGAATGTACTTACAACCAACTTATGAGAAACAAATGCCTAACCTGGAGTGAGTCAGATTACAAAGGATTTAGTCATTTACACTGTAACTTATTCTTGGGTTTGGAAAATTCTAAGATCAGAAATTTTTAGTTCTTTGATCTACAATGTGAACGATATATTTAAAAATTATGCCACTTAATATTTATACAAAATCTTAGATCAAAATTTTCAATCTGCTAGGATTTTTTTGAGACTACTTGTTGAGCTCCTCACTCCCATTAATGGGTCCGTATTTTTTAAGGGGTCAGAACCTAAAAATAGTTGTCCAGATCTTCCTACCTGCAACTCGGATCCAAATCCCCCATTTTGGCAGACAGGTAGGATACTGGAAAAAGTTGTGGAATTAGGCTTTAAATCTGCCAATTTACCATCACAATGTACCAACAAATAAGGTGGAGCTAAAAATAAGGTATGGATACACAATGTACCAACAAATAATACTGGAGTCATGTTCAGCCATTGCAGCGGTCCTCTTCATTGCTAGGGGCAAGGACCAACATTTCCTTTGAGACGGAACTTCTTTCTGTAGTACACGGGAATTATCTGATGACATCCATTCTAATCTCCATTCATGGAATTTGTGCGTATCCATTAGAAACTTCAGAATTTGTAGTTTTTTTCTATTTTGCTTGTATTTGTAGCCAATGCAGTTTTTAGGAATCAAGAAGCTCTCCTGCTACCAAATGCACTTAACTCTTTAAACAGGTAACCATGCTGTGAGCTTGTCTTTTTGCAATCTCCAGTAGCCCAAACTTATAGTATAGTGGTTTTAAATTGTTAGTGTAGTTTCAATCGACCCTATTTGGTGGAGTTAATCGTGATTTGGCTGTAATGATTGCATGTTACTATTTCCTATAGGTGTTTTCTGATGAAGATCCTTTAGAAAATATAGGCTATATTGAATTAAACAAACAAGATTAAATTTGTGATAGAATGATGGATATCCTAATAGGCTCTTGTATAGATAGTGTTCCAATTTTATGTATTTTTTTATTTTAGCTGCGTTGTTTAATCTCTTTGAATCAATCTATTCAACATTCATTGTACGTTGCTTACTCCTTTGACTAATCACTTCTTGCTGTATACCATGCTTTTCAGTTTCAGTAATTTCATATACTTTACGACTAGCCATTTTTTTCAAATTTTGAAATGTGTATTTTCGTATGTGATAGAAGAGTTTTGAAATGCTACACTTCTATGTTGGCATACAGACTTTTTTGATCTTTAGATTGTTGGAATGTGACTCAGGTCTTTAGACAAGGATTAACTTCTAGAATTGTGATTTGAAGATTGGTCCAAGTTATTTCACTAGTTTCTGATTTTTCCACTAGTTATTTTAGTAGTTTCTAATTTTTATTTATCCCATATGTTGTAATTTTCTTGGCAGCTTGGTGCGGGGTATTGAATTTTTGGTCAGGAATGCTCAACATGAAAGCTTTGAGCATCCTACAGGTATGTCTTTTCCCTTTTTTGATCCCTTTGCACTTGGCAAGCATGTAAGCTTGTTCTCAAGATTATGGTGCAAAAATTTGTACATGCAACTATGCATGGTGTAGGGAAGGATGCTCCATGGGATGGTTAAGCATAGTTGCAAATCAATATGCATAATAAATTGTGTGTTCATCATTGCATGTGTCTGAGTGCATATACTTGTTTAAAGTGCAATGCCAATAGAACAAGATATTTTCTTTTTTTCATTAATGAAAATAAAATCCATGGAATTTAGTGTAAGAATGAAAAATTGAGTTATTGTAGATTAAATGAAAAGATAGGTGTTTAAATAAGTTTACATCCTGGAGGTCTTACAAGAGTGTTTACATTCTAGCATTCACTTAGAACTCTCTTGATAATCTATGATACAATCTATAGTGAAGTTGGTTCTACAGCCTACTTGCCCTAGTTGAAGGCAAGGAATCTAAAGTATGAGAAAGTTTTGAGTTATGCCTAAAATCGCTAATAGGCATAGATGTTTGAAATAAGTTATTTGATCTACTTTGGATGCCCTATTTCTATCCTCTAGGAAATGCCACTTGTGCATGACCCTTAAAATAGATTAAACTATGAACATTTATTCTTAGTACTTGAGCCAAAGAGTGATTCCCCTCCTTTCTCTCTCCGCATGATAAACCATGAATCAAATAGTAATATACCGCATTCTCCATCCAACATTAACCTTTACCCAAAATAACAGTGTAAGAATTCTGATCTGCCAGTGGGGGAATCAAGGCTATGCAGACCTTGATGTCAAAGGTATCCAAGAGAATGATGGCACCATCCAAGATATTAAGAAGGAACTCAGAATAAGAAGCTAGACTGGAGTCAAGTCGCTAAGAGAAGAAATAACGTTCAAATGTACTTAGGGTACACATTGTCCCAAATAACCTCAAGGCCTTTTCTAGTCAGAAATAGACCTGAAAGATTATGCAATAGGATCTGGGAAGCAAGTAAAACATGTAATAATCTAAGCACAACTATTTCTTATAAAGGAATTGTATTGGAGGGAAATGATAATTGAAGTAAGTCTCATCCACTGACTATGAATGCATTATACAAACAGATAGATGATGGTGATTGTATCACATGCAGTGAATACAATGCATGATGATTGGAAACTTGCATGAGGCATGCCAAAGTTTAAGCAACAATGTACAGAAACTCAGGGATAATGCCCTTTAAGTATTTATACGCATTGAGGTTTGTAATTACATTTATTCTACAATCCATTGATTAATACTTACATTATGACATACTGTCGGTTATATATTCCCAACTTGTCATAGTACATTAAACGTAACCATTATATTATTGTCTAACAAAGGCTGCACTAAACTAGAAATGTCCATGAGCCTTTTGTCTATTATATCACACATACCAATCACAAATATCAAATATGTGACGGTTGAGAGCCTCCATGAGGCATGCCAAAGGACAAGTTAACATTTACACAAACTCGGGGCTAATGCCTCATATGATCCTTAGTATTTATACACATTGAGGATTTGTTATTACAACTATCCTACAAACCCTTATTTAATACTTACATTATGCCACACCACAATTATGTATTACTGATATGTCGGTAATACAATAAATGTAACCATTATTAGAAAGACTGCACTAAACTAACAGTTCCCGTGAGCTTTCATTTTCTCTGAGTACACCAGTTACCATCATACTCCTTCCAATGACTAGTATTAAGAGTTCTTTGTGCAACTTAAGCAAGAATTTCATTCATAGATCCTCTAGGATAGGTACAAATTCAGCAAAGGACAATCTCCTGAGTTTGTCATCTTTATTAACTTTAAGACGTTCTAAGAACTCCAAGAATGTTATTACAAATCAATTAAACCTTTATACCAAGCTTACCTCTTGACAAGAGTTGCTACTTCACAAAATCCTTAGTTCAGTTATCCAAAGAATGACATGCACAGAAAACACAGTTTTGTATACAAGAACACACCCCACTTATCAACTTTGGGCTATTGTATCCAAAGAACTGATCTGCTATTTTGGGCTATTGTATCCAAATAGCATAGATGTCCCACTTTTCATTGGAAATAGTTTTGTCCCTTCTAGGAACAAGTATTTAACCGCACCATTCAGTCAATGTCAACTGTGCTAGTACAATATTCAACAGTTTGTATTAAAGTAAACATTTAGTTAAAACTAATGACACAGTTCTTATGATTTTTATAGTAGTCAATTGATCAAATATATTAGTCAAATATGAAAATATAATTTTGTCCTTCAGTCCAATTGCTGCCAGAAAAGTCAGTGTTGCTATTCTTATCAACACTGCAATTTCAGGTCAAAATAGTCAAATTGTTGTAGAGCTAATGTTGATGTCATAACTTGTCAATGCTGTAAAAATGTCAACTTGCTGGTCAGAGTAGATTTTACTTCAATGTTTGTGCTGGGAATATGGGATTTAAATTGAATAGGTCATTCATTTTCTTATAAATTTATGTAAGTCAAGCACTATAATGTCATGTAGGTTTTTCGCCGAGTCTGTCCTAGGCTAATTTAGTAATTGGAAACTTAAGCAGCTAGGTCTATCAACTTAAGTAGGTAAAACATGCATCTTAATTAGGTTGGATAGGAGTGAGAAAATCGGGGTTTGGATCCACTTTGACTTTGACCTGATGGTGTCATCGACATAAAATGTTGTTAAATGGATACAACGATGTTGTCAAAAATGTTTAAATGATCTCATCGTGATATCTTCTTATGTCTCCTCGGTTGAATGCCCTCTTGGATTTTTGGCTTGAGATTGTTTCTCATCACTTGTAAGATGAAACTGATGACTACGTAGTTAAGAAAAAGTCTATTCTGGGTTGCATTAGCACAAATTAGTGCATAAGTTTTAGAGGTCATGACTAGTGGTTGGATATGTTTCCCCAAGGCTGAGAGCCAACTTGCAATGCACAAGGGGTGAAAGCTGAAATCAGAAATTGTTTGTTGTTTCAAATAAAAATATCTATTATACTAAGATCATGTTATGACAGCAACTGTGATTACACCAGAATTGTCTTGGAGGAACAAGTACTATCATTAAGCAAGTAAATGTTGACAAAATCATCTTTGTGGGCTTTAGAACAAGGTTTCATTGACTTTATAAGCCAGCTTTTGTGGTCAACTATCACGGTGCTATGCAAATAACTAGTTCAGTGTATTCAAAGGATTGATAATTGGTATTATGGTGTTATGCTTCAAGCTACCTGTTGACTTAATGCTGAAAGAAATATCATCCTCATCTATTGGCAAAATTTGATGGTATTCACTACTCTTTGAATTCCCAATTCTAAATTTGTTTATTTCACCATTTGCTATTTATCTATGTCAATCACGAGTAGTTGATTTCAAATCTGGTGTGTCAAAAATAGACTAGATGTTATTATTCTTTTTGAGGCATTAATGTTGTCTTGTGGCCTTTAATTTTATGCAAATTTGTACTTTCATTTGCTAAGAATAGATACTGATGTTTCCTTTGGAAGAACTTTTGATGTAAGTTTAACTGCTTTGGCATTTTATGCTAGAGTATATGCAAGTTGATGGTAGTACTCTTGGAATTGGTCACTCTGTATGACTTGAATTGTATGAGCATCTGTTTTAATGCCCATGGGAGGAACTTAGTGTGCCAAAAAATGGATCACCCTTTTTACAATTTGTACAACTATTATCTTTAATTTATATTAGAATATGATATGCTCTTTTATATTAAACATGATTTTTGTAGGGGAAAAGGAAATCTTCTTCCAAGAAGATTACATGAATATTTGTTGCAAGAATTCCACCCTCTGTTACTGAGGAGATGTTTCAAAAGTTAGTTTTGTTCCTTAACTATGAACTAGTTTTCTCAAATTATTTTGCGGTGTTGCAACATTTATGAACTCACTTGCTTCCTATAATTATCTCAAAAATGTGCTTTATTTAAATTTGTATAATGTCCCTATAGGTATTTTGAAGAATATGGAAAGAACATGAAGATGACAACTGTCGGCAGAGACGCAGTTCCTCAAAATAAAAGTTAAGAAAAATATCATTGAAGTAACACTAGGGAAGCAAATGGATCGCTTGAAGCTAGTGGTGGAGAGGTGGTGAATATTGTATGGAGGAGTGCATATAGGCACCCTTTTGTATTTTATCATTGTATTTCAAGGGTTAACAATATTTAGCACCCTTTTGTATTTTATTTTATTTAATATTAATAAAATGTTTGACCCATTTTTGGGCACAAGATTCAAATCAAATTGTTCTTAATTTATAATATTAATTACTAGTCCACTCGACATCATAGAAGATATGTAGCCATTACTCGCATTATATAATATGGTTATGGAAATTCATATTTTTCATTCTTTAAATTCAGTATCGTATCGTCTCTAGAGAGACAATAAAAATTGAAATTAGTAGTATTGTCTCCCAGAGAGACACAAAATTAGTATTCATTATTGTCTCTAGGAGACAATAATGATAGTCTCTAGAGAGACAAAATATGTATCAATGTATATTGTCTCTAAAGAGACAATAATTAGAGACACTATTAGAGACACCCAATTTGAGACAATAATAGAGACAATACACAACTTTTTTATGTCTCTATTTGAGACAATTTGGTCAATTATTGTCTCTATTGTTGTCTCAAAACACCCCTCCTTGTAGTAGTGTGGGCCTTCTAAACCTTCCACGTCTATCTTTTGTAGTATGGTCACTATGGAATCATCCTTTCCATTCCTTTATGCCTTCGAAATTATTAATTTTATTGCACATAGCTCCCTCACAATTCCCACATGCCTTTAGCTTATTAAAATGAGAAGAAATTCAACTATGCTACCTAAATACTATGTGCACCGTTACACATTATTTGATTTTACTTGCTCTACTCTTGAAGTCTTTCACATACTATCTGCGGACCCACTTCCAGTGTGCACTCCATGAATTTTGGTCCTTGTTGTTAACTTTTTTTGAAAGTATTTCCACATGATTCTACAATGATTCCTCTTTCTTCCTACACACTTCTCTAACCGTGAGTGCACCCAAACTTAGCCGAAATTATGAAAGATTGCCATGAACCTCAGATGCTTTTGCATCAGGAAATTATGGGTAAAAACAGTGACTACTACTTGTTACTTGATCAACAGATCACCTACGTATTCCGTTGAGGATAAATATCCATAGGAAGAATCAAATAATAATAAATTGTCTATTCAAAATATAAAGGTATTTGGTTGTATTTCTTATATGTGTATTTTAAAAGAGAAAAGAAAAAGATAATATGTTTATGAAGTACACATTTATGGAATTTAAAAACACAAAAGGTTCCTTACATTTGCAATATAATCTTTAGAGAAGGTAAGGGGATTCCTAATTATGAATTAAAACCAAAGGATGATAATGAACACATTTATCTTGAACTAAAGAGTGTGAATTTGTGTCCCATGTTGGTGGAATTGCAGAAGATGAAGTAGAGAAAGAGACACAAGAGAAATATTTATATGGAGTATAGGAGGAGGAAATAGAAGATATAAAACTAAAAATACCAGTCTTTAGAAGATGAGATAGGGTGAGAATGGTACGTGGTTGGTATATCGCTCCGGATTTTCTCTCTACATTTCTTTGATTAGTTTTTCTGTTAATAATGATGACCCAAAGAGTGTAATTGGGGATTTTGGATCAAAATAAAATAAGTCTTTGAAGAAGGATATGGGAGAGAAGTAGAGTCCTTAAATAAGAAGCATACACAACACTTGGTAAATTTACCTCTTGGAAGAAAACTTCTTGGTTGTAAATGGGTGTTTAAGAAGTATAATGCAAAAGGGAAAATGGAAAAGTATAAATCATGATGGTGGCTAGATGTTAAACCATACTTGGAAACCAATACTACATCAATTATACTCACACAAATCCTTATTGTTCCCCTTTCACCCACAAGCATACCTCTTTGTTCATTCATTTTAAGATTTTAATTAATTAACTAAAAAAATTAATTAGCTTGATTGATTAAATAAATCACAAAGGTGTAAATAATTAGAACCTTGACATTTAATTAAGGAACTTCTTTAATTAATAGTAAAATACTTAATTAATATAGATATTTTTTCATTTAATTAATTAATCTAATACCCCTTCCCCTCATTCCCTCTATTCATACAAGACATTATTCCTCATGTCCAAATTTTCATGGTTTGTATTTACACTATGTAGACTTCTCTAAAATCTTCTCACGATTAAGATTCATCTATCTAATGATGGGTACCACATTAGAATCAAAACATTAGTAATATAGAATTTTACATAGTATATCCATAAAATTATTCACATTTAACTATGAAATGAATCTTAAAAATATAATATAATTTTTCCTAGTAAAAAAGGGTTATCCTAGGTAGAGGGACTTGATTTTGGTGAGATGTTTTCTCCTATTGCTAAGTCATAGTTTATCATATTTATTCTAGCTATTGTTGTTGGCGTATAGGTTGAATAATTTTTTCTCTATGGATTGAAGTAGTCACAAAGAATATGGAGCCATAATTTGATAGTTATGGGTTGGGACTCAAACTTATAAGATGAAAAGTTGATCCACGTGTATATTTTTTTTTAAAAAAGGTGAAAATTAATAATAATAATAAAATAATTAAAAATGACTAGTCAAGTTAAGTCTCGAGATCTGATCTCAATTTTATATGATAGATCTAAGTGATACAAAAATTAATTTTGGGCATGGAAATTAAAAGAGATCATGTCAACAAGAAGGTGTGCTTAAATAAGAGGAAGTATGTTGAGATGAAATTGTAGAGATTTAAAATTAAAAAAGTAAACATGTCAATATTCCCTTCCTATAGAAGAACCGAGGACATGTCTCATAGTTTGTATGCTTAGTGTGGTTAATAGTTTGATGTATTAAAATTTTTATACGAGACCTAAAATTGTTCATGCCATGGGAGTAGTTAGCATATTCATGTCAAATATTGGCAAAGAGCGATGGATTTTGGGGGTGATGATGTTTAGGTATCTAAGTGGGACATTTGATTATGCAATATGCTATAAGGGAAGTCCTAGTAAATGAAAGGCACTAAATCTACATGGCATTATGGATTCAGACTAGGGCATATCTAGTTATACATAAATCTATCGGTGGGTATGTTTTTAACTTTTTGCTAAAGTTGTAAGTTGGATGAGTAAATGTCAACCAAGTGTTGTGATATTCACCATAAAGGATACGTTCTTGGAAGATAATCATAAAAGAAAGGAAGTGATTTGGATTCAAAGTCTTATTTCTAGTGTTAGGTTTACTAAAAATGTTCAAGGATAAAGTATGATAGTTAAATTACGCTTTTATAGTAAATAATCTAGAGTATTATTATAGAATGAAAAAAATGTTTAATAATTTTTTAAAAGAGAAATGTTGGAGGAGAATAAGATACTAATAGAGAAATTGGACACAAAATCTAATGTTGTTGATTACTTGATAAAGGTTGTAAGCACTAAGATTTTTTTTTGTGGTACCTAAAATCAATGGGAATGAATTCCCGAGCTTATGACTATACGAATTAACACCCCCTATGGAAATTATTCAAAAAGTGAGAGAACGTTAGAAATTTGTTATATAATTTCCATGAGTTGCACTCTCAAGATCGTACATGATCTAAAAACAAGATAAAAATAATTGACTTATTTCTCTATGTTATGGATATTTATAATTCAAGATAAAATCAATGAACTATGTTGGATTTTGTATTAAAATAATGATTTCAAATTTATGTGAAATGAATTGCACATCATATCTAAAATAATATGAGTTATATTCCCATAAAGCATAAAGGAATGGCTTAATTTGTCAAAATCAATATTATATCTCAATTATGAAATTCAAATTGATCATGGAAAACATTCCAAATGGCTCACTTAACCAATTTACTCCTTTTGGATACTTGAAAAAGTGTTCTCAATTTTACATAAATGATTAAATTAGATTAAACTACCTTAAAATTAGAATTAAACTAATATGATAGTGAGAAAATGAGAGAAAAATAGAATAATAATGCAAACTATGTGATAACAAATTTCACCCAATTCAAGATATGTCTCGAGGTGTATAAAATAATTCAGAAGCAACTCTATTATGATGCAAAATATGAATTCCCATGGAATATTACATCAATAACTCTTCATGGTTTATATACATAGTCTCTACTCGTCTTTAGGAGGCTTTGATCACTTCTCTAGTTGCACTCCCATAGTGAAATGTATGGGCTTGAAATAATAAAATTCACCTTCATATAAAATTATAATCCTCTTATAATGTTTTAGAACTCATGGGGTAATGGTTTGGAACTTTTACTATTGAACCAATGGTCAAGGGTTCAAATATCATCTCCAACACATTTATTTTAAAGCCACATGAACCGCAGTTTGGATGAGTTTAGGATTTTTAAAGCCTGTGACAGTTGGTGATAAATGTGTCTTGGGCCACATATTAATTGCTTTATTTTTGTTTGTACGACAACTCATCTATTAGCTCAACACTTGGCTACATTAGTTCTTGAGTTATGTTATCTCGTTGGTAACTTGTCATGTGACTCGGCTATGGTCCTTGCATTAAACTTCAGATTCTCTGTAATTTTGATAGTTAGCTTGAGATCGTGAAAGACTCGTTTGGTTGACTACATTGGTTTTATTTACAAATAGTCCAAATAAGTTGGTGGTTAGTTTTTGACTTGGCCATATGGTGAGGTGGCTCGGCCACTGATATAGTAGTATGATATTTTCTTGTGAGGTGGCATGAAGATATCTCAGTCCAACTTGCTGAGCTACCTAAGAGAAACTTTGTTAAAACATGGGATTTTAATCCACCATGTAGCAACAATTAGTCTTCATATGGATTTATAAAACAATCACTATCCAATGTGAAGAAAAGGTGATAGGTCCCCCATCCTAAAAGACTGGACCCACTCGGTTTTATGCCCCAACTAACACATCATGTTGGCCCTACATCAGTCGTTAAAGATCAGAAAAAAAAAAAAAAAATCATAGGAAAACACTGCCACTTTTCACTACCACATTCATCCACTTATCGCACTAACACCATGCCGCATCATGTATGTACAATCTCTTCTTTATGTTTTTGCTAGTTGGAGAGAAATATCATGAACTGTATCCTCTACATATGATGCTTATTTTACTATGTTTAAAAGGCATCAGAAAAATCTTGACGAGATATTTTTTATGCAACTAGATTAAGAGATTGTGAAAAACTTATTATGTGTATTGTGAGAATGAAAATTTAGGAAAAAATTGAAAGATAAGCAAAAAAAAAACAACTTCTCCTTCAAGTTTATCTTGTAAACCTCGGATAAGATTGAGGAAGTGTTTAAACTTGTAAAATATTTTGAAAATTTGGATTGTGGTTGTTCTTCAATTGATCTATAAAATGAGGGATTAGAAATTGAAAAATTTTAGGGAAGGATAGTATGACTTTCTCAATAAATTTTTTCATTTAACAAGAGGAAATGACAAGTAGTGATTGAAATTGGTTGCATATGATTAAATGAATGCATTAATGCACTTGCTTAAAACAACACTGGAGTACTTTGAAATAATTCTAATGGATTAAATTTCCATTAGGGGAAGTAAATTTTTAGTTGGCAGAATTTTACATATTGGAAGGTGGTTGTACATGTAACTTTACTACTTCCACCTTTACAGGATTTTGGAAGTAAAGTGGGAGTGTAGTTTACTAGGATAGTGAAGTGGAGTCCAAGTGGATTCCAAAAAGGAAAATAGATTTATTTCTTAATTTATTATCTATTTTATTAGCTATAAAGTGTGAGAGAATATAATTAACCATTTCATTAATAAATGTCTAATTAAACTAGCTAAAGTGTGTTTGTGAATTAATTTAATCAATTCAAAAGGGTTGTGATACTTGAAGTATGAATGAATTAATTTAATTAATGAATTGTAAATGATTTTAATAATTGGAGATAAATTGTAATGTATTTTGACAATCATTAGAGAGCTTTACGAAACAAATCATGGGTTGATAATGATTTGTTTTGTTTGATTAATTTGATAAAACACTCATATATAGGAGATATATTTGCTATATTTGAAGAGGTTGCTATAAAAATCCTCCTAGAATAATCTTTCCATTCTTATTTTAGTGAGGTGTTTATTAACCAAATATCACATGCAACAATATACTATGTTATAATCAATATATAAATGAGTTGATAAAACAACTCATTTACTCTCATTAATTTTACCTCACCAATATATTAACTATTATAATGGAGCACTATAATATAATTATTTCCTAAAATTCCACCCTATTAGTGTGAACATGGGATTAAACAAACACACTTCTTTTGCAGCTTGTTTACCTCTGCTTAGTCATGATCTTGACACACACTTGAACTAAAAGTAGAAGAAGGAACACATGAACTTCTTATGAACCAATCACAAGAGGGAAAAATATGATGTACCTAGTGTGTGAAATAAAAAAGAACCATCTACATATCCTTCAATGGATTTAAATTTTTTTACCATAAACCTAGGTATGAACAAGAACACATCTGACTATTCAACCTCTTCAAGAATCACGATGTTGTATTTCATTGTTATTTTTTATTACCACTATATGTTTATAGGACTATGTAAGTAATATCTACGAGATACAAGTGAATAGAAATGAACCCTTATTCTTATTTTTCACAAAGACACCGACAAGATGAAAAAATGAAATCCACACCACACAACTAAAAATACAAGTCACCATACCGAGAAGTGCGCCACATCATTGGAAACTAAAGAGTGGTAGTTGATCGAAATCCAACCTCATGTACCTCCATCCTTCATTAACGATGTTAAATAAGCTTGGTATGGATTTGAGGATCTTGATATATTCACGTGTTTGTAAAGCATAAAAAAATTGGTCGGTATTTTTTAGGTTCATTATCTTTGTCATATCCTCGCTTGATATTTTTGTGAATTCTTTTTTCTTGGCACTTTTTATATTGACGTCACATTCCGATGATAATGTGTCCCCGAGGCTATTTTTTTTTTTGGACTTTGGATGACATAAAATGACACTTAGAATAACATTATTAAACTCAAAAAGTACATTATAAGACACACAAATAAATTTTATCAATGACTAATACAATGAAAGGACCAACTTTTATGGTTTGACTAACCATACGAAAAATTTATAACCTAAATATGACTCAAAAATGACTTTTTTAAGTGATGATACTAGACATCAATTACTAATATAACAAAGACTCTAATTAGAAATAAGATTCGTAACACAAAAGAGTATCTTAGTATCATATTTTTTAATGATATAATGAAACTTAACAATGACACTATAATTAAAGACCCTTAATATTGTTACACAAACTACAATACTACTAGTGGTCGCTCCTTGTGGAGCAAGATTACGCCGTAAGTGTGTAGAAGGTGGTATTTTTTGTTGTTTGGTTTGTGTGTATGTTTTTGTGGGGAGGTTTAGTTTGTACATAAGGCTGGTGTATTTTGTTGTTTCATATAGGTAAATTAAAAAATTCATAGGAAAACACTTTGAAGATGAGCAACATTAACTTTGCATCTGCGCAACTTGCATAAGAATTTGAATATGAGGTTTCTTTTAAATTCAAGCAAAACTTGTAACTTCCAATATTGTAGGAGATGAAGAACTATTAATAGTCTAACCATCTTGTTATGGCTAAATTTTCTACATTTTTTTGTTTTTTGTGTATTATGTTTTCAGATAGCGTGGTTTTCTAGAAACACATCGAGTAAGGTAGAGCTTAGTATCAAGGCTCTAGAAGCTTAGAAATGGTTCTTTAAATGCATCCAAAAGTTGTTTTTATATTGTGCTGAAGTTAAATTGTTATTCTTTGGTGGTTGTGCATCATTTTCATGATCAATCATAAAAGCAATGATATAGGAAAGTTTAGAAATGATTAAAAATATGTTTTGAATTGGATCAAAAATTGATTTATAGTCTATAAAATGTAATAGCGAAGGGTTGTGAAATAGATTAATAGGTTTCATGGTTTATAGTTGTAAATTTTTTTTTTTTTAATGTTGAATCACCTATTTGCATGCATGTATTTATTTGGTACATTAGGCGAATGTAAGTTGAAATATGGGGCATTTTACTATTGGTTGTCTTTTTTTTTGGTATTCGTTGTACAGTTTGTGGTATGTACATGTGGAGGTTGGAAGTGTCTTACATTGGTGCTTGCTCGTTATAGGGGAGTGGGGTTATAATATTATGTGTAATTGTTACGAATTTTTCTCTGACAATGTCAATAATTGTTTCCTAATTACATTTTAGAAAATCATGAAATCGGGGTTGTAATAGTTTCCACATGCCTGATACTTCAATGAGAAACACTAAATTTTGTATTGGAAGTGGAAGATGTGAAATGAAACATGATTGTGTAATTCATGGATGTTATTCATGCTCTAAATAGTCAAGGTGATGAGGTTTTAAATACTTTTAAATAGTTGAAATTGGTAGATGCACAATCCAACTGAATCATTCTTATTGGTTTTATACGTGTGTATAATTAAGAGTTCTATAATATAGGAATAAAATACATGTTGATAATTAGGTAGAAAATTTACATTCACCATTTTCTGATATGCAGTTCCTTTGTCATTAAGGATATTCCCTTGATAAAGTCAGGGTTTTGTTTATCATGCTTTAGTAAAGGACAATAGATTTGAAGCTCACCTTCTCCATTAATAGTAAATCTAAGACCTTTCATTTCCAAAGTTGACTGCATTAATGCCAAACAAACCCTTTTTAGGGATTTCAATCCAACTACAACCAGGTATCTTTTTTATTCCTCTATTTTTCATTAATACGATGGGTGTCCATACGCTCAACCATGCGGTTCTAAAACAAGAATCCAATGTTTTTATTTTTGCTCACATTTTTCTATATACGTATTTATTGGGAGGATGCTGAAAAAGTTTTGGACACTAACTTTCCGAATATAACAATCGTATTTGCTTAGAGGTTTCCAAGAATTTTTTAACAAACCCATTTTGTACATATCCTCCTTTACTACTGTCCATGAGACCACATCTCTCTGAGGCATTTTGTCAAATAGTTGACGTGCCTTTTATATGCTTCCACATTTTGCATATGTGTCTATTAGGGCATTTACAACTATGACATTTGAATAAAATCCATTTTCGATTATGCTTGGATGGATATCCATACCTAGCTAATGTGAGATGTTCTTTGTAATATCCTAAACATCTCATTTTGGAAAAAGTCATGAGGATGCTTGTAAAGTTTTGGAAAAGGTTGTTGAGTTTGGTTTTATGCATGTAATTTGCATTTTCATAAATGCTTCCAAAGCCTTTTCAACAAACCCATTTTGGGCATATCCTATTTTGTGCATATCTTACACCCATGGCATGGCATGAGATGACATCTGGTGGAGGCATTTATTTGAAAATCCTTAAACTATCATCACGAACACCATTTTGTGCATAGCCTGCAATCATCATAGTCCATGAAACCACATTTGTTTGAGGGATTCTTTCAAAGGTGTGTCAGCTCAAGTGCCTTTTAAGATATATAGAAGAGTCTATAGGAGGAATATTAAGAGTAAGGAGAATGTGTAGCCCTCTTACAACCGAATGTGTGTATATATTGCTCGAGATTGAGTTTGAAACAATGAAATTGTGACAGTTGAATGTCTAGTTGACAATTTCAATCCTGAACTTGTAACTAGAGGAGTGCTATTTAATTAGAATATTTTTTTTATAAGAATAAATTTGTTTTGGCCTAGCGTAAATTAATTAAATTTGAATATACAATGTCGAACCTCTAGATGCTTTTATACCATATCAAAATTCATCTCATCATTTCTGAAATGTGGATGGGCATGTTCCTCGAATGAGATCATCATTTGGTTTAAGTAGTGGTCAGGATTCGGCACAAGGACACCCAAGTTCTGGTTACATGCTTTCTGAGAATCTATGAACAGATATGCATTGCAGTCAAAAGACTTTAAAATTGCTGCGAGACAACTAAATTCATCAAACCATTCACCATTTTACGATATGCGGGTTCCTTTGTCATTAAGGATATTCCCTTGACATAGATGAATCGATAAATCTGATGTACTTCCATGAAAAGAAATCTACAACTTCTACAAGAATAATTCCATCACCAAGAGTGGCAAACCCATTAAATCAATCATTGGACATACAAATAGTTGTGCCTTTTATACGCTTCCACATTTTGCCAAATGCATTTGAATAAAATCCATTTTTGAATGGGGAATCACTATCATCAATATTCAGGCAAATAGCCAATGCAGCTAACTAAATGTATACAGAAACCTATTTCATCAGTCTAAAAGAACATTTTGCATTGGGAAAATGAAATTAGTTACTAGTGAAGTGACAACTGAATATAATCATAGGTTGTTTGCCAACAACATAGCACCTAAATGAACATGTTTTCCATTAGACAAGGAAAATATCAAGCAAACTTGGTCTGTATTTACCAAAGCATATGCACATGGGCCTATAACTTCTACCTTTAATACATTGGTTCAGACAATCACAATAGGGCTACATGCATGCGAGCAAGCTACAATCATAGGATCATTCTCGAGGATGAAATACCAAAAGTAATGTTTGAGGCAATCACAATAGTGCCCTACACTCGGTCTCGAGGATGAAATACCAAAAAAACATTAACCCAACATGGCAGTCAAAGATGATGGAAGTAGATGACATTAGTTTTCTCCTAATTGATAGTGAGAAGGGTGAGGGAGGAAGAAATGCTAACACTCTTCTCTAAAACGTGTACATGTAATGTATTTATATATTTTAGCAATCAAGCTACTAACCATTTTAACTATCATACAAAGGAAATAAACCATTTTAATTTCATGTTTATGTAAAGCTATATTGTACCCAACTTGTAGTCCAGGACTTATACTAATACAAGCAAACTGTTTAAAATCATTTGAACAGAAGTGAAATTCTGACAGTAATCTGAGGATATGAGAAAGGAATTTTACACAGCATAATCTATGAAACACTAAATTCAATATAAATAGTCTGCACGACTTTACTCATAAATTAAAATGGAGTAGTATATGGAAAATCGTATGTCACCAAAAACTGACATTAATCAATAAACAAAAGTTACACAGGAAAACAAGAAACCACATAGTTTGGGGTATGTACAGTAGGGGTGTTCAAGTTTTTTTTTGGGGGTGATTTTTTTGTTGTTATGGGGAGGGTGGATTTATAGAACTATATGTAAATTTTTCCCCTTAGAATGTGGATGGTGTCTTCGCTGGCTATGGATGATTGTTGTAGTGCAATCTGTGCTTGTTGTAGTTCTTGTTGGGTATGCAACATTGCAAAGATTGCGGTGTTGTCTATAGTTTGGCTTCCATGCATTGTTGTTCAACACACTCGAGATAGAAACTATTGTATGCGAGTATAATTTGTTGTAATTCATGATGCTACGATTGTCGTCGGATGTGGTTGTCATGTTTAAAGTACCTGTAAAAGGGGGAGGGTACACAATATGTTAGAAAGGTATTTTGATACAAGGTCAAAATGCCATGCAATCAAGATGTTGTTTACAAGAAAAACTAAATGAGATTGATAAAAATTATGAAAGAAGTAAAAGGATCTTTAAGATTGAAGAGGAGAGAAGTTAATGCATATGATAACTTAAAACTGAGAAGTGTAACACATGTAGGAAACAACAACTTTTGATGTAAGTATTTGGGCTCCTGCTCATATAGTAAGATGATTGGGTTGAAATCCCACATTGCCTTTTCTCCGAGCTGAAGCATACATGGAGGCTACAAATGCGGTGTTGTCTCTGTAACAGAGAGCTAAGGAGGGGGATTTAGTTTTTCATCATCAATCAGTTGTATATACTTATAAGTTGAGCTAGGAAGTGTCTTAATGCAACTTTGAAAATAATGGAAGAACAACAACATACCTGAATTAGAACTGTGGAATGATTGATGTCTTTGACTTGTAAAGCCATGATGATCATCTGTATACCTAGCTACAAGGTTTCCATACTCAGCTGGGTGTAAGGTTAAAAAAAAAAGGAAACATGTAACACAAGTGTCCTAACTACTATCAGCGTTATGACTATCCATGCCACTTTTCAATTGTTAACGTACATACAGGGGACAATTGATCACAAATATGGAATTGTCATGCATTTGATAGCAAAAACAAAGGTTAATTCAAGAGGAAGGCAATGCCTTGTTCTAAAGTCCCCATTTTGACAAAGGCTGAAAGGATGGTGAGAATGGTTGTGGCCTCTCTTTTCCTATCTACTGATTGCATTTGGTTAAAAAATTCCAATGCCTTTTGAAGAGATATATTTTTGTGCATATCTCGTAATCATTGCAGTGCATGAAACCAAGTAATTTTAAAATGTTTTTCCGAATGATTCACATGCACAAACACATAGCCTAATAGCAAAGGTTTAATCCATGTAATTCCAAATGATATTACAATGGGGCTGTCATGGCTTACATGCCCTGATACATGAAACCCCTGTTGATGGTCTTGAATAAATCATGGGATTCCATTTTCAAGAACCCCTTCTATACAACGCCTCAATATAAACCCAATACTCTACGAAATTGGTCATTTCTATGTCCAGTCCTACATTGGCATTCCCAACATTCTTGTTTTGTACATATATCAAAAGGGTATACTTAGAAAGCTTCCTCTTTCCCCTCAAATCCCTGTTGAACCATATAATTTCACGAGTTATGACTAAGGCATCTATACAAGTTGTTTATAGTAGTATTATTGAGCCTAAAATTGAGGCTGCCTATCTATTGTTATTTAAAGATGACTATGAAAGAGCCAGAGCCATTACTAGAGTACATAATATCCAATGAGGATTAATAGTGGGGTTTTCCTTCCCATTTGGAGAGTTTTTCTTCCAAAGCTAAAATGTGCTGAGAAATTTATGGTCGGTTTGTCATAGATGATGGATGGATGGCAGCAACAGTTTAGCTTGTTGTCAAGCAAGGAAAGTTGCTTAGTTTGAATGAAAAATCTATTATAAAAGTGGGACAACAAGGCAACATGTACATCTATTCTTATATTGCAACTAAATGTACAAATATGTATTTGCAGGGTGAGGTACAAATACCAAGTTTTGAGCATCATAGCTCTCTGCTCTGATAGAGGCCTAAATATATCGTCCGTTTAAATATGCCAGTAAAAAGATATGCTAAGGAAGCTAAAACCCATTTCTAAAACCTTTTTCTAAAGGCTTCCCCCATAAACGATGAACTTCATAATTCAATGATTGATGGTCCCTGCAAGAAATGTCAAGTGAAGGCAAGTTTGAAATTGTTTCATGCAAATGGGGAAAAAGGGTATCGTCCCAATTGTTTTCAGTTACACCAATATTATCCACACCTTTGCTACAAGCAATGGATACAATACTAAAAGATTCCAGGATACTTCTCTTGGATGAAGCTACTAGTGCCCTAGATGTTGAATCAGAGTGCATAGTTGAAGATGCACTGGACCGTGTGAAGGTAAACATGTCTACTATTGTTTCCACACACCGTCTTTCCACAATTAAAGATGCATATCTTGTAGTAGTGGTGAATAATGGGAAAATTGTAGAATAAGGGAACACCTATGTAAGCAAGACACTCAACAGAGGCATATGATAATTGAAGAAAAAGCCAATGTACTGCAATGTCACTGCGAAAAAGTTGGCATCAAGTAGAAAAAATCCTTGCCAATGTATAAATACTTTGAGTATCCTAGATCCCATCAAGTTATTTGTAAGTTAAGTTGCTCAATATCAAGTTCTTTGTAAGTTGCAAATTGCTCAATATCAAGTTCTTTGTAAGTTGTAACTATCCAATAACAAGTTATTTCAGAATCGGCCAATATTGGTTGCATATAGCATTAAAAATGTAACCCACAAAACACCAGCCTGTCTCCACTTCTCATCTGTAATTGTGGTATGCCGAAGTTTAATTATATCTTTCATTTCATCCATCACTTGATCAAACGTGTCTTATGTAATATGAAGACTGATCTAATATGACCATTCCAACATTTCTTTAGTTAAGCACCTTTAATCTCATCTCAAAATTTCATATTTTACTATTTACAGGGCATGGATGGTTCCATTTGTGATACATACATACCAAATTTTATTTATACTCAATCCCATCTCATGAATCTAAAATATTGACATCTTAACAAAATAAACATCCATGTTAGAAATAGTAATTCTAGAAGTTGGTTCATTTTTCATGCACAAAAACTAATCACATAACACCGGAAATAATACAAGACTCCAATTTTATTCAACAAAAATAGATTTAAGAGAACAAGTTTATAATTGCTATACAACATATTTAAATAAAGTTATAAAAGGTCAACTTTGAACAGAATGTGACATTTTTTCTTATTACAAACAATGAAAGGATCTTCATTGGAATAGAATCTAGTTTCACCTACAAATGGTTCTGAGAGGTTAGCCATCCTACCTAAGCTATCTTCCATCATGAGCCGATTAAATTATAACCATTTAAGGTTCTAACGCCTCTAAATGACGATGAATCACTTACTTAAGAGCAGAGTTGAATAATAAATTATTATTTTTTTTGAGGATGATCAAGTTTATAATTCTATATATTTAATTGGTCACTTTGATAAAGGAGGGGGGTGATTAGGTAGAATTTCAGTTATCATTCATTTTAATAGAGCTAAAAGGAAAATTTGAATTTCAAGAATTTAAAATGGGGTATAGCCAATTATTATCCAAAAATTACATTAAGTTAAATAAACATTAAGAGCATGAGCTGAGTGATAAAACATGATAAATTTACAAATTTGAACAAAGGGGGTGATTAGGTACTCATCTTTATCTATTCATTTTAATTTAGTTTAAAAAAATTTTAATTTGGGGTGGGTATATATTTTATCAAAAATTATGTAACTCTATATGCTTAAACATAAATTGGAAATTTGAACAAATAACAAGAGTTTTACGGTGGGAAAAATCATTCAAATCTAGGTCTGAAAACAAGGTTTGGGTGGGTGGCCCATAACATTAAACCCCCTCTCCATGCTGCAAGCTACACCAAAAGCGGGCCGCATATTTTCATCATTTATTACACTTTGTATTTTACAAATCTTATGCTTCACACTGCATTTACCGTTTTATTACTGCGTCCCGTGCTGCGTGAAACAATATGGTGGTTAAAGTTGAGATGAAGCACGGTGATAGAGGAGAGGCATGCTGACCCGTTCTTTGTTCGCCCACAGCCGCGTGAATAGGGAATGGTGGTTAGAAGAAGCTGGGCAAAGAGTGCGAAAATGAGCGTGTTACCTCCACTTTCATTTTGTGCTGAGGTGTGCTCTGTGGCGTGTGGGATCCATGGCAACGGCTCGCGCCTACAAGCAAGATGGCAGATAAAAAAAGCCCCTTTTTTGGAGCACTTCCAACAAGCAGGTTGTCCAACTATGTTGTTATCTGTTCAATATCGAATGCATCCTCAAATTCGGGATTTACCTCCAAGATATTTTATCAAAATCGATTAAGGAACAGTGAGAGTGCTACCAGAAGACCTGGTGAAACTTATTACAAGGATTTTCTATCTGCGACCTTGCCTGTCTTACGAGGTAGCTCATGGAAGAGAGACTCACAGAGGTGGATCTGTTTCATATCAGAATATTCATGGGAAGCATTTTTTTGCAATTTTGCAAAAAAATGCATTCCTATGGTGATTTGAGAATAACTATAAATTATACGCATTACGTATAGCAAAGCATTATATTTGCATATAATTCATGCGTTTTATATATAATTACTTATATTGTTTTTTATTTCCATACTTTCAAATGTTTTTTCTTTTATTAATATAAAAGAAAATGAAATATAGTATTGAATATATAATAATAATAAATCCATTAATTTTAGTATACTCCATTAAATACTATTCCAAAATTTTATTTTCCAAATATTTAAGTTTGTATGTTTGTATCTATTTTAAGTTTAGAGTAATGATTACTTTATTTCTACATAATTTATTCTTTTAGATTTTTACACTTTGATTTCATATTTTCTTTCACGCAAATGATTAGGAATGGATCTATAATAAGTATGCAAAAAAGGATTTTTACTGTATTGCATATCAAACTACTTATAAACTTAAGTTTTCCATTTATTTTACAAGAAGAGAAAATGCACTAATATTCCCACTTTTCAATACATCTCTTTAAGTAACAAAATGGGAAATTTAATATATATATTCTTTTTTAAATTTCCCAACATTCCTCAAGAGGGTTTCAACCATATTTCCATTAAGTTTTAGAGTAAGAACTACTAACATTTCAACAAGATCAACACACTCATAAGAGGTTCCAAGCCAAGTTAAAGGAGAATAAATAGATTGTCTTTCTTTCAACTTTTAATTCCATCCACATTACAACCTTACTAATGAAGTTCAATACAACTTTCCTTCAACATCTTGTTACAACATTTTCCACTTAATGTGGGAACAAATTTACAATAATGGAAGCTAAAATACAAAGCAATATTACATTTTCTTCCACTCTAGGTGGGTAAAAATACAAGGTAGTTTCACATTGTCATCAACAAGGCTCCAATGCTACAAACATCAACAAGGTAGCTCCTCCAATAGTTTGCTTGATTCACAACAAAATAAGGGGAGAGGCAACGCTCTCCTCCCAACCAAGATACCCAATGGAGAAGAGAAGCCATCCTCTCCATTGGCCCCGAGCCCCAACCACATTACAATGGGAGAAAATCCAACTCATGGCAACTACTAGCTTCCACATAACTCAACATAAAATTTCACATTCATTCCATAATCCTTCAAAACAAAATCAACAACACAACAAGAGGGAAACATATCACAACAACAAGTCACAAGGCTTATCAAGAAAGCCACAAGAGTAAGACCTATGGGAGGCCACTTATGCCTCCCAATGGGAATGGGTGCCACCTAAAAGCCTCCAATGCAAAACACAATACCCCTAACAACTCTTATGCCTCCCTCAAGTACCCCTTATCCCTCCATCCACTCTTATGCCTCCCTCAACTCTTATGGCTCCCCCAAAGTAAAAAACAAGAAGAAAATGCAAGCATTTCTCATACTAGGTGGGCACCCAACCCAAACTCCCTCCTCAAGAAAATGATCTCTTATGCCTCCCTCAAATAAACTCCCCATAGTCTCCTCCCACTCCCAACTTAGGCATTCTACCCATTCCCAACAAGCATTTCAAACAACAATATTCAACACAACATATATATACTCATTCATATAACAAAAAAAAGAAACATAATACAAACAAAGGTGAAGCTCCTACCTTTCCATGGTAGAGCTTGTTCCAAGTATGAAGTCTCAAATCCCTCCAAAGATCAAGCAAGCATCCACAAGCTCCAACAAAATTCCCACAAGTATCAACAAGCTCCAAAAATCCACAAACTCCTTCAAAATCCTCTCCTCTCCAAAATACAAAAGACTAAAAAAAATGAAACTTCCAACCCCCAAAACAAACAAGAGGATCAAATAAATAGAGAAAAGAGAGGGAGGGATGATGTGGCTCCAAGTAGGATGCCACCTCCTTTTTCCTCCACTCCACATCATTTGGTCAACCTCATATTCCAATGCACCATTAATAAGTGGTTGAAAGAAAGGCAAGCACCTTACACACTCCATCTAAGCCCACTCCCCAAAGGACAAAATTAAATTTTGAAAGAAAGTGCAATTAATATTTTACCCTTTTATCCCCCCAAAACACCTAAAAGACCCTAAATTTGGCCTTCCAACCCATAGGTAGGGTTGGCATGGGGTTTTAAGAGGTGTGGGACAAGTTTGACTTGTCCCACAAGCTTTGAAATTTGGCCTCTAAGGCCAAATTCGAGTTTCCCATGTGGGGTAGAGTGTGCTACACTCAAAACTCAAACACACATCAATCCACACAAAATCCCAAGTAAATCAAGCCTAATAAATGAACTCTCTTTGGTCATATCCTTTAATTAGTTTAGGACAAATTCAAATTAGCTTAATTAAGACACTACAACCCATGACTAATAAAGGGGTAAACACCAATCCAAAGAATATGAATAATAACACAAGTAAAATTTCACTTACTAAGAGCAACACATACTAACATAATAAAAAGGGAAAATTAAAACAAAACAACACATGACCCCTAGGTCACAATTTTCCCTAACCAAATAATTCTAACACACACACAATTACTTGTTGCCATGGTGACCTTAGCTGGATTCTTCTCGAATTCCGATGTGGTTGGTCTCCACTCCCCAATATTGTTGTGAATATAATATACCTGCAGAACAGAGAATACCTCCTTCATCCTGTTGGCCGCATTAAAACATTCATGCCAAATATACAATATAATCTAAAATAAACGACACATGATTTACTATCATCTATGCAAGTACGATATCACTTACACTTTCTAGCACATTTCTATTCCACATTTCATTTATGTCAAAACGATCATCACATTAGTCCAATTATCAAGTTCTACTCAATATGATTAAACATATCACATGTCATAATTAAAGATAAATAACCATGTCAAAAGTATACAAATATCATCATCAAATGTCCACCAGTAGACCATATGCATCATATAAAGATCAAATCAATAACAGTCCAATGTCTATGATATCTACTAGCATGCTAAATCAAGAAGCCATAATAAATCCATAAGTGAAGTAATCAGTCTCGAAAACAACAAAACAAAATGGTGTCGAAGGGAAGTGGGCACTACATCCCCCTCCCCTTAGACTCGACTTCCTCCTGGAAGTCACTGGAAAAGGTGTGGAAACTATCCTCGTAGCAAAGTAGCATCCTCCCAAGTAGCTGCAGTCTCATCATACCTGTCCCATTGGACCCGAACCTGATCAATCTCTCTACCACGAAGGCCCAGGGTCCTACGCTCTATAATGCATACGGGCTCCACCATCACCTGCCCCTGATCCTGCACCTGCAATGCGGTCCAATCTAGCACGTGAGAAGGATCAGAAATATATCTCCTAAGCACATAAACGTGAAACACATCATGGACGCGAGATAAGCTAGGTGGCAATGCTAGACGATAGGCCAAGGGACCGAGGCGCTCCAAGATCTCAAAGGGACCCACAAACCTAGGAGCAAGCTTAGAACCTTTTCCGTAATGGATAGGGCTCTTATGTGGTCTGACACGAAGAAACACCTTCGTGCCCACCTCAAAACTGCGATCTGTCCTATGCTGGTCTGCATACTTTTTCTGTCTATCCTGCGCCTCTTGCAATCTCTATCTGATCAAGGTAACCTGCTGCTCCATATCCTGTAATAATGCTGGCCCAAGGGAAACCCTGTCCTCAATCCTGTCCCAACTAAGAGGTGTCCTGCACTCTCTACCATATAAAGCCTGAAAAGGAGCCATGCCTATAGAACTCTGGAAACTATTATTGTAGGAAAACTCCACCAAATACAGATACTCCTCCCATCTCGACTGATGATCCATCACGTACATCCTGAGCATATCCTCCAAAATCTGATTCACCCTCTCTGTCTGTCCATCTGTCTCAGGGTGATAAGCTGTGCTGAAATTAATCCTCGTCCCGAGGGCATACTGCATGGTGGTCCAGAAATGGGAGGTGTACAAAGGGTCATGGTCGCAAATGATCTTCCACGGAATCCCATGTAATCTGACAATCTCATCAAGGTATACTCGTGCCATAGCACTTGTTGTATAGGTGGTCTTCACGGAGAAAATGAGCTACCTTCATCAATTTATCCACCGTGACCATGATGGCGTCGTGATGGTATCTCAACGTAGGTAACCCAACGATGAAGTCCATGGAAATGGTGTCCCACTTCCACTCCGGTATGGCGTGAGGATAGAGAAGGCCAGTTGGATGCTGATGCTCGGCCTTCACCCTCTGGCACTCTAAACAACATGACACAAACAAAGCCACGTCTCTCTAAAGTCCTCTCCAAAAATACAACTGTCTCAGGGTGGCGTGCATCTTCTTCACCCCGGGATGGGCTGAATAAGGTGCACGATGAGCCTCTGTCAAAATGTCATGTCTCAAGCCTCCATCTATAGGAACATATATCCGACCTCTGTGTCTGAGAAGACCATCTGCCTCTAATGAAAATCCATCAAATCTCCCCTCAAGGGGTCTCTGAGACTCAATCTCTGCTCTGGCTGCAAGGTAGAAACTATCCTGAGGAAGCTGCTGCAAGATCCTACTCCGCAAATCTGTGCCCACTGAGGTGGCCATAGCCACATGTCTCCGCCTACTCAAGGCATCTGCAACCACATTCTCCTTCCCTTTCACATGCTCTATCTCCATGTCATACTCATAGAGTAACTCCATCCAACGCCGCTGACGAGCGTTGAGATTGGGCTGCGTGAAGAGGTGGCGAAGACTCAAGTGATCAGTCCTGAGTGTAAATCTCCGGCCAAGAAGAAAATGTCTCCACCGCACTAAGGCATGTACCACTACTGCAAGCTCAAGGTCATGGGTCGGATAATTGAGCTCATAATCTTTGAGTTTGCGAGACTCAAAGGCAACTACTCTACCCTCCTGCATTAACACACCTCCAAGTCCTGCCAAGGAAGCATCTGTGCAAACGTAGAACTCACCCTGAGGATCCGGCACTGCAAGAATAGGTGCTCTCGTGAGGCATTCCTTCAGTGTACTGAAGGCCTGCTCACATCTATCTGACCATAAAAACTTCTTCCCTTTCCGTTGAAGGAAGTGATGGGGTGCGTAATCCGAGAAAAATCCTGAACAAACCTCCTGTAATACCCTGCTAGACCCATGAAGCTACGCACCTCGGTCACACTAGTGGGTGCTGGCCAGTCCATGATGGCTCGAATCTTGGAAGGATCGATCTGCGATACCTTCCCCAGAAATGATGTGGCCCAAATACCGCACCTCAAAGTGAAAGAACGCACACTTCTCCAAGTTCCCGTAAAGGTTGTTCGCGAAGACACCGAAGAACCCGCGAAGGTGCTCCTCATGCTCCTCACGTGTGCGTGAGTAAATCAAAATGTCATCAAGGAAGATGAGCAAGCGATCAAGGAAGGTCCCGAATACCCCATTCATCAAACTCATAAACACTATGGGGGCATTCGTCAAACCGAAAGGTACCACTGTGAACTCGTAGTGGCCATATCTCATATGGAATGTTGTCTTGTGAATATCCGTCTCCGCAATCCTGAGCTGATGGTACCCTGACTTAAGATCTATCTTAGAGAAAACTGTAGCCCCCTTCATCTGATCAAATAAATCATCAATGCGTGGAAGGGGGTAACGATTTTGATCGTTACTTTATTCAGCTGACGGTAGTCAATACACAACCGAAGAGATCCATCCTTCTTCTTCACGAAGATCACTGGTGCACCCCAAGGGGATACACTAGGATGGATTAGGCCTTTCTCCAGAAGGCCCTCAAGCTGCAACTTGAGCTCACATAACTCAGGAGTAGTCATCCGATAGGGTGCTCGTGAGATAGGCTCTGCGCCCGGAACTAGATCTATATGGAAGTCGATCTCACGTGGGGGAGGTAACCCCGGTAGCTCCCCTGGGAACACATCAGCAAACTCTGATAAGATGGGATGGTCATCGAGGGAAGGTCCTCTCGACTCATCCTCTGATCTGTCACTGACCGTAATAGCAAACAACTGACAACCCCGTCGCGCACACCGCTTAAGCTGCATAGCGGAGATGGTGCGAATGGATACGGCCCTCCTAACTCCTGATATCACTGACTCTACTCCAAGATCATCTATGCAAACAATAGTCTTATGGTAACAATCCACTCTAGCTCTGTGAGCGGACAACCAATCCATGCCTAAAATGATGCCATAAGATCCTAATGGAAGGATCCGAAGATCAGAAGTAGTGGTGAAGGGTCCCAAATCCACTACACACTCCTTAACTAAGGAGTCTATAGAAATTTTGGCTCCAGAAGCCATCTCAACGTCCCAACTACGGCCCTGCCTAACTGCCACCAGCCTACAATGCTCTACTAAGGATGGTGCAATAAAAGAATTAGAAGAACTAGAATCAAATAATATAGAGGTGGAAATACCACCAATACTACCTGTCGTCTCAATCAAAGTACTTTGATGCTCAGCCTGGCAGTTCTCGACCGCTGCGTAGATCCGATGACTCCGTGCCATATCTCCAACAGTAGGCTCTGAGCTCGTGCCTTACCCTTGTTAGGGTTCTGTGGGCAATCTCTCCAATGATGTCCCACAACACCACAACCATAACAGTTGCTGGTCCTCTCCAATGGGAAGCAGCTCCAGCTGGTACTCTAGATGACTGAGCTACAGATCCTGATGATCCGGCTATGGACTGCTGAGGTCTCTGCTGACGAGCTCCTGCTGACTGAGCTCTCGGCGCACCCTGTGTCCTGATGGGACCCCTAGGAGGAGGCCCCATACTACGTCCCTCGCGCATCAAATCTCCGAGGAGGTTGGTAAGGTGGGCGGGTTCGCCGCTGCTGCTGCTGTGGTGGCCTGAATGAATCTTGCCTCGAACTCGTCCACCCCGTGGAGGAGGAATCGACCCCTTCGACCTACCATCCCCGCATCCGCTGGATACGGCTCGAACTCGTCTCTAGCCTCGCTGCGTCTTCCCCGTGTCTCCTCTGCAATATAGGCCTTCTCCACGGCCTCTGCTAATGTCTATGGGTAGTGAATGCGCACTGCGCCACCTAAATCCAAGTTTAGGCCCCGGATGAACCTGTGAATCCGTACCTGCTCATCCTGCATATAGTCGACGTACTGGAGTAGGTCCAGAAATCGACTCTCATACTCAGCTACTGTCATCGATGCCTGACGGAGGTCATGAAACTCGTCTATCCGCTGTATAAATCTCCTGGGTAAATACCTGCTCCTGAAACGCTCCTCAAACAGCTCCCAGGTAATCATCTCCGAGTCAACATGGAGCTTCTGCTCCTCGGTCCTCCACCAGACTCCTGCTCCATCCTTTAGAAGATGGATTGCAACACGAGCTTTCGTGTTGCTAGTACAAGGGCAGAGCTTGAAGCATCCGCTCAAGCTCACCAACCAGGCCTCTGCCTGAAAACCACCTGTATCACCCGAATAGTGAGATGGTCGTAGCTTCAGGATCTCCCTGATATGGTCTGCAGCTGATGTATGATGAATCCTAGGTCTCTCTGTATGCTCCTCCCTCTGTCTAGGGCTCCGAGACCTGTCCCTATGTCCTGAGATCCTGTCCCCATGTCCTCTCTGTGGTGACTCTGCCCTAGCCGACTCCGCATGGAAGTTCTCTGCCCTGTGCTCCTCGCTGTGTCGAGGGGATGCCTGGGCATCTACTGATGGCTCCAAACTATGTCTTGCAAATCGTCCTCCCAAGGGCTCTCCGCGTATAGCGACATTGACATCCTGGAGTGTCTGCAAGATCTGAGGTAGAATGGCTGCTACGGCCTGCTAGTAGCGGTGGTATATCTAGGTCTATATGAAGAGACCCCTCACCCAATCCGCGCCTCCTGCATGATCAAGGCGAGAGTTAGTTCATTGTTCTAGGTCTTGTGCCAGTTTTCTAAATTTGTTGTTTCCTATAATTATCAACATTGTGGTTTTATATATTAAAAGAATCAACTCTGCACTAGGTTAAATGTTCATGTTTCATGTTTTCTGCGTGTGCCCAAGGGTCCAAGCTTCGAACCCCGGCTCTGATACCAAAATGTGACGCCACAAAAAAAATGAAGTGACGATGACGATCCAAGAACTTGCTTCCACGAACATATAACCCAAAACAATACGACTAAATTTTTTTTTTTTTTTTGCATGAGGATCAAGATTTAAGAGAACAAGTTTATAATTGCTATATATTTAATTCAGGTCACTTTGATAATGTGTCAAGGACTGGATGCTGGAAATAGAATTTAGTTAGGTCACAAGAGCCTCCCTAATGTTCTTCTTGGCACTAGCATTTATGGCCAAATTTCGATGTCATAAATTATTATCCAAGGAGTCATTTAATCTTGCCTCTAAATAAACATTAAGAGCATGAGTCGGTGAATAATTATTCTCGTGTCATGATCATAATTCTACAAATGAACATTAAGGGGGGTGATTAGGTACTCATCTTTATCTATTCATTTTAATTTAGTATAAAAGGAATGAATTTGAATTTCAAAATTTAAAATGAAATATATATTTTATCAAAAATTACATTAAGTAAATCTATATGCTTAAACATAAATTTGAAATTTGAACAAAAGGGACAAGAGTTTTTTTAAGGTGGAAAATCATTCAAATCTAGGTTTGAAAACATGGTTGGGGTGGGTGGCTTTAATGGCCACCTGCCATAACATTAAACCCCTCTCCTTCATGCGTGCAAGCTACACCAAAACTGGGCCGCATCTATTTTTTTATTTATTACACTTGTATTTTGCAAATCTAAAACTTTACATGAAGTCGGCCTGTTGGTCATTTTTCCATTTTATCCGCCATTGCTGCATGGAAACAATATGGTGGTTAAATATGAAGCTACACTGAGAGGAGATAGTGCATTTGACCATTTATTTTTTGGCCCCGCCGCGTGAACAAGGTGGAATGGTGGTTAGGGAAGCTAGCAGGGTGAAAAGATGAAAATGGGCGTGTTACTCCACTTTCATTGGGTGTGCGAGAGTGTGTGCTAACAATGGCAAGGTGGAATCCGGCAGCTGCAGCTCATGCGCAAGCATCAGCAAGCACAATAAATCGAGCAAAACAAAGCACTTCCAACTAAAACAAGTAGGTTGTCCAACTATGTTGTTATCTGTTCAGTATCGAATGCATCCTCAAATTTGGATTCACCTCCAAGATATTTTATCAAAATCGATTAAGGAACAAAGTGAGAGTGTTACGAGGAGAGTCCCGTGAAATTTATTACAAGGATTTTCTATGGAGACCTTACCTGCCTTTACTTGGAGCTCGTGGAGGAGAATCTCATAGAGGTGGATCTGTTTCATATTAGAATATCATATTCATGAATAGTTTGCTTTGCAAAATAAAAACATCGCTTTGCTGTTGTACGAAAAACATAGATATGCATAAAATGTATTAAATTCTATAAAACGTATTTTGTATTAGGTGCATTTATAGACACTTAATACATAGGTTTTTTTTTTTTATTTCCACACTTTCAAATGTTTTTCTTTGCTAACGAATAAAATAGTCATTTGGATGTATAAGTAACCAAGATCTAATGCATGTATATCCATTAAATAATATTCCAATGTTTTATTTTCCAAATATTTAGGTTTGTATATTTGTATTTATTTTAGTCGTGATGATTACTTTATTGTTTTTAATTTATTCTTTTAGTTTTACACTTTTCTATATTTTCTTTCACGTGTATTATGTAGGAATGGATCTATAATAAAAACATAAAGAAAGGATTTTAATTACTTATGTATGCAACCAAATGCTTATAAACTATTTTTATTTATTTTACAAGAAGAGAGAATGCACTAATATTCCCACTTTTCAATACATCTCTTTAAGTAACAAAATGAAATTTATATATATATATATATTTTTTGTAAATTTCCCAACATTCCTCAAGAGGTTTTCAACAATATTTCCATTAAGTTTTAAAGCAAGAACTACTAACATTTCAACAAGATCAACACATTCATAAGAGGTTCCAAGCCAAGTTAAAGGAGAATAAATAGATTGTCTTTCTTTCAACTTTTAATTCCATCCACATTACAACCTTACTAATGAAGTTCAATACAACTTTCCTTCAAAATCTTGTTACAACATTTTCCACTTAATGTGGGAACAAATTTACAATAATGGAAGCTAAAATACAAAGCAATATTACATTTTTCCTCCACTCAAGGTGGGTAAAAATACAAGGTGGTTTCACATTGTCATCAACAAGGCTCCAATGCTACAAACATCAACAAGGTAGCTCCTCCAATAGTTTGCTTGATTCACAACAAAATAAGGGGAGAGGCAACGCTCTCCTCCCAACCAAGATACCCAATGGAGAAGAGAAGCCATCCTCTCCATTGGCCCCCGAGCCCCAACCACATTACAATGGGAGAAAATCCAACTCATGGCAACTACTAGCTTCCACATAACTCAACATAAAATTTCACATTCATTCCATAATCCTTCAAAACAAAATCAACAACACAACAAGAGGGAAAACAATCACAACAACAAGTCACAAGGCTTATCAAGAAAGCCATAAGAGTAAGACCTATGGGGAGGCCACTTATGCCTCCCAATGGGAATGGGTGCCACCTAAAAGCCTCCAATGCAAAACACAATACCCCTAACAACTCTTATGCCTCCCTCAAGTACCCCTTATCCCTCCATCCACTCTTATGCCTCCCTCAACTCTTATGGCTCCCCCAAATTAAGAACAAGAAGAAAATGCAAGCATTTCTCATACTAGGTGGGCACCCAACCCAAACTCCCTCCTCAAGAAAATGATCTCTTATGCCTCCCTCAAATAAACTCCCCATAGTCTCCTCCCACTCCCAACTTAGGCATTCTACCCATTCCCAACAAGCATTTCAAACAACAATATTCAACACAACATATATATACATTCATATAACAAAAAGAAGAAACATAATACAAACAAAGGTGAAGCTCCTACCTTTCCATGGTAGAGCTTGCTCCAAGTATGAAGTCTCAAATCCCTCCAAAGATCAAGCAAGCATCCACAAGCTCCAACAAAATTCCCACAAGTATCAACAAGCTCCAAAATCCACAACTCCTTCAAAATCCTCTCCTCTCCAAAATACAAAAGACTAAAAATGAAACTTCCAACCCCAAAACAAACAAGAGGATCAAATAAAAGAGAAAAGAGAGGGAGGGATGATGTGGCTCCAAGTAGGATGCCACCTCCTTTTCCCTCCACTCCACATCATTTGGTCAACCTCATATTCCAATGCACCATTAATAAGTGGTTGAAAGAAAGGCAAGCACCTTACACACTCCATCTAAGCCCACTCCCCAAAGGACAAAATTAAATTTTGAAAGAAAGTGCAATTAATATTTTACCCTTTTATCCCCAAAACACCTAAAAGACCCTAAATTTGGCCTTCCAACCCATAGGTAGGGTTGGCATGGGGTTTTAAGAGGTGTGGGACAAGTTTGACTTGTCCCACAAGCTTTGAAATTTGGCCTCTAAGGCCAAATTCGAGTTTCCCATGTGGGGTAGAGTGTGCTACACTCAAAACTCAAACACACATCAATCCACACAAAATCCCAAGTAAATCAAGCCTAATAAATGAACTCTCTTTGGTCATATCCTTTAATTAGTTTAGGACAAATTCAAATTAGCTTAATTAAGACACTACAACCCATGACTAATAAAGGGGTAAACACCAATCCAAAGAATATGAATAATAACACAAGTAAAATTTCACTTACTAAGAGCAACACATACTAACATAATAAAAAGGGAAAAATTAAAACAAAACAACACATGACCCCTAGGTCACAATTTTCCCTAACCAAATAATTCTAACACACACACAATTACTTGTTGCCATGGTGACCTTAGTTGGATTCTTCTCAAATTCCGATGTGGTTGGTCTCCACTCCCCAATATTGTTGTGAATATAATATACCGCAGTAACAGAGAATACCTCCTTCAACTGCTCATTGGCCGCATTAAAACATTCATGCCAAATATACAATATAATCTAAAATAAACGACACATGATTTACTATCATCTATGCAAGTACGATATCACTTACACTTTCTAGCACATTTCTATTCCACATTTCATTTATGTCAAAACGATCATCACATTAGTCCAATTATCAAGTTCTACTCAATATGATTAAACATATCACATGTCATAATTAAAGATAAATAACCATGTCAAAAGTATACAAATATCATCATCAAATGTCCACCAGTAGACCATATGCATCATATAAAGATCAAATCAATAACTGTCCAATGTCTATGATATCTACTAGCATGCTAAATCAAGAAGCCATAATTTTCCATCAAGTAAATCTCATGCTCTTTTCTTGCAATTTGTAGATAGATGTCCATCTTGTTTACAATAGTAACAAGTGATATGTTTCTTTGTATCTCGGGAAGTTGATCTTTGTTTAGAAGAAGATTTAAATCTCCCTTTATCATATGACTTGTTTTTACCATACATTGTGAGTTTCTTCCGGTGTAACATTCTTATTTTCTTCATCTATCAATGAAGAAATTATATCTTCTAGGCTGGGATTGATCTTGCTCAAAGTAAAAACAATGTTTGAATAGTGAGATGGCATACTATTCAACAAAACAGCTTTTGCATCATCATCCTCTACTTTAATTTTTATCCCTGACAATTGATTCAAAATAGACCGAAACTTACTTATATGTTGTACCATGTTTTCTCCTTCATCCATCTTGAGTCCAAACAGCTTCTGCTTCAAGGTCACTACTGCGCTTCCGGTTTGGGATCCAAACAACTTGTTCAATGTTGTCCAAATGAAATTTGAACTTTTTGAAAGGTCTATATGATGCAAATATGCATCAGACAACCCAAGTCCAATGATTGCTGTTGCTTTACGATCTCTACTCTCCCATTTGGCTGCTTCATCAGCATTGGTTGGTTTCTTGAATGTTCCATCTGCAATGTCCCATAAGTCTTTGTTATTGAGTGTCAATCGAGTTCGTACTTGCAAGTGTGAAAATCCTTTCCATCAAATTTTTCAACATAACCCAATTCATCCATTATGAATCTCCACAATTTGACAAAAATAGGTGTCAGTTTCAACCGAAAATACACCCTTATAATAATAATCAGCTTTATATTTATTCAAAATAATAAAGCATATCAGATTTTAATTGCTAGAAATCATCACTATTTTTTTAAGAATAAATAGAAACTGCTTAATTGTTTCCACGATTTCTCATAAAATACGAAATGGGTTTCGTAATTTTTGACAAAAGTTTTTAAAAATATAAATTAACAAACCAAAAATATTTCAAGAAATTTCGAATCGGGTTTTTGAGAAAAACGTGAATTACCATTCATTTTTGTTTCCTTTCAGAATTTGAAAAAGGCAATGAAAGCTTCAAAACTCTCATATCTGCATCTTAGAGGCTGCGATTTTGTCCTGCAATGAATCTCATAAATTTCCCTAGCCTTCTCTGATACCAAATCTAGAAGTTGGTTCAGTTTGCATGCACAAAAAACTAATCACATAACACCGGAAATAATACAAGACTCCAATTTTATTCATCCGGGATGTTTTATTCATATGAGAGATTACATTATATAGAGATTGACCTTCCTATTATGGTGGAGTCAAATCTCATCTTGAATCCACTTACCTCTCCACAAATCTCTCAGCTTATCCCTAGGATAACTCACTCAATTCTATCTGTGAGTTGTTTATTATAACTTCACACTATATTATTATTAAATGAGTTTCACATCTCATTTAAATAATAATACACAACATAATTTATTAATAATGTTACACAATATATTAGTACAGTAATTTCTACCTAATTGACACGCCTCGTCAATACCAATCTCTCGCACCTACCTTCTAGAATGGTCTCGTGGTTGAAAACATGTGAGAATTGAATGGTCTCGTGTTTGTCGTGATTAAACATGTGGAAAATCAATCTCCAAAGCACTTTCTAAAATCCTCCATAAAAAGAGGTGAATGTAATGTCATTTGACAAGGAAAGAAAGGAAATAAAATCTGTCTTCTCCATCCATCTAGTTTATTTTGTTTTTGCTTCGCCCATAACAAATTGATATCAGAGTAATCGAAATTTAGAGCAGCTTCCATATTGGAGCATATTTATTTATTTTTGGTTTCTTATTTTGTGTGGCAGATTTTGAGTTCTTATATTGACAAAGTGGTATCCGGAGTTTGTCCCAAACCTGGTGAGAGGAAGAGATCAAGAAAATAAAGAAATATATTCTAAGGAGCTTGTTGTCCAAAGGAGACTTGGTAAGCAAGTTTTTTTTTAAAAAAAAAATCTAATTTTCTGTTTCGATTTTATTTGGTTGTAAGGCTCCATTTCAAATTTTATTTCTATTATATTTGCGAAAAGAAGCCCGCCATTGCAAAGCCAATTGTGTAGACATTGATTGTCAAGCCAAAAGGTGATAAGGTCGGTTTGTTGGATGAGGCCGAGGCACTTGTAGAGACGGACGGGTAGTTGGCCGAGGTAATAAGATTTTTTTAAAAAGAAAATCTTATTTTTGGTATTAAAATAAATTAAGGCATGGCTTTTAGTATAAATCAAGCCATAATACCAATTTTTTCTAGCAAAAATTATGATACATGGGATTTTAGAATGAAATTGGCATTTGATTCATGTGAGTTATCAGACATAGTTATAAATGGTTATGTTGAACCAGAAGATGAGTTTACTTTGAGTTCAGAGAATGAGAATATTCTTAAAGAAAATAGGCAGAAAAATAAGAGGGCTTTGTAGATTATTGCACAAGGATTGGATGAGTTAGTTGTTGGAAGGATCAAGCCAGCTACTACAGCCAAGCAAGCATGGGACATCCTAGAAATGGCATATCAAGGTATGAGTAAGGTAAAAATTGCTAGATTACAAGCACTTAGAAAAGAATTTGAAAATTTGCAGATGAAAGATTCTGAATCAGTAGATCAATTCACCTATCGTGTTATGGATTTGGTTAATCAAATAAGACAGACTGGTGATGAGATAACAAATCAAAAGGTTGTAGAAAATATTTTGAGATGTTTACCTAAAAATTTTGATGCAATTGTTGTGGTAATTGAGGAATCCAAGGATTTAACTAAATTTTCTATAGATGAGTTGGTTGGTTCATTAAAGAACTATGAAGACAGATAAACATGAATGACAATAACTCATTGGAGCATGCATTCAAAACACAAATGACATTTGGCAGAGGCAGAGGAAGAGGAAATCTAGGATTCAGAGGAAGAGGAAGAGGAAGAAATAATTTTCAAAGAGAAGAAAGACAGTCCAGATCCAGGAGGAAGGAGAAATCAAAATTTCAGCTTAAGGGGATGCAATAACAATCAGGCATCACAAAGGTATGATAAATCAAATGTTCAATGTTATTATTGCAAGAGGTATGGCCACTTTGCTAATGAATGCTCGAAAGAAAGAAGCTGATATGAGTAAACAAAATGTAAACTATTCTGAAAGTAATTCAGGTTCTGTATTTATTACATGTAATGTAGCCCAAGAAAGTTCTAGCAACATTTGGTTTCTTGATAGTGGTTGTAGTAATCACATGACTGGAAACAAAGAGTTGTTTAAAAATATGGACACTTCAGTTAAATCAGAAATCAAATTGGGGAATGATAATATAGTTAAAGCCATGGGAAAAGGTGGAATTAATGTGATAACAAAAATTGGTACGAAGACTATTCCTGATGTTTATTTTGTACCTGGATTAAAACATAATCTCCTAAGTGTGGGACAACTTATTCAAAAGGGTTATAGAGTTGTCTTTAAAGATAATGTTTGCACAATATGTGATATTTATCCAAGTAATATGGTGATTGCAAAAGTTGAAATGAAAAATAACAGAATGTTCCCACTTCGCATGAAAAGTGGAAAAATGGAAGAAATTGAAACAAGTTTCAAGGCATCAAGTCAAGATCAATCATGGGTATGGCATTTGAGGTATGGTCATCTAAACTTCAAAGGATTGAGTTTGTTGCAGAAAAAGGAAATGGTAAGAGGTTTACCTCCTATTGAAACACCATTGAGTCTATGTGAGAGTTGTATTTTGGCCAAGCAACATAGAGATAGTTTTCCAAAGGGAATGTCATATAGATCTCGGGCACCATTAGAAATTGTGCATACAAATATATGTGGTCCAATGAAAATACCATCAATAGGGGGCATTTATTTTCTAACATTCATTGATGATTATAGTAGAAAAACATGGGTTTATTTCCTCAAATATAAATCTGAGGCATTTGGAAAGTTCAAGGAGTTCAAAGCATTGGTTGAGAAACAAAGCAGAAATCCATCAAGGTATTGAGATCAGATAGAGGTGGAGAATACAAGTCAAATGAGTTTTTAGATTATTGCAGTATCATGGAATAAAGAAGCAGTTCACTACAAGGTACACACCTCAGCATAATGGTGTTGTAGAAAGGAATAATCGTACAATCATGGAGATGTTAAGGAGCATGTTGAAAGGAAAGAATCTATCAAATGAATATTGGGCTGAAGTAGTAGCTTGTGTAGTTTATATATTGAACAGAAGTCCAACAAAAATTGTGATGAACATGATTCCACAACAAGCATGGAGTGGTAAGCATCATAGTGTTTCTCATTTTAGAATATTTGGTTGTATTGCATATGCACATGTGCCTAAAGAAACAAGGAGTAAATTGGATGATAAAAATGAAAAATGCATCTTTATTGGTTATGATGAACACTCTAAGGCATATAAGTTTTTTTAAGTAGAGATTTATTCAAAGAAAAAGAATCTTGGGATGGAAATATAGACAAAACAATTTTAGGTACAACGACAATGCCATATGAAGACCAAAAAGGAAAAAGTCAAGGAGACCAAGGGGAGAAAGAAGAACAATCAAATCAGCAAGAAGGAATATCAGAAGGAGAAAGCTCACAAATCCAAGTTGAGCAAGGAGAATCATCAAGTCCACAAGTAAGTAATGAATCAAATCCTACACTTGCATCATTGAGACCAAGACTAAAAGGTAAAAAGACAAGAAGCTTACAAGAAATATATGATCATGGAGATGAGATAGATTTGCAATCTAATTTTGCTTTATTTTCCCAAGATCCTATATATTTTGAGGATGCAATTAAGGAAGAACATTGGATTAATGCAATGAATGATGAAATAGGTTCAATAGAGAAAAATGAAACATGGGATTTAGTTGATTTACCCAAGGATAAAGAATCCATAGGTGTGAAATGGATTTATAAAACTAAATGTAAGGCAAATGGAGAAGTTAGAAAATATAAGATTAGTAGCTAAGGGATTTACACAAGAATATGGAGTTGATTACAATGAAACATTTTCTCCTGTAGCAAGACTTGATATTGTTAGAATGGTACTAGCAATTACATCTCAAAATAAATGGAAGGTCTCTCAAATGGATGTGAAATCATCTTTCTTGAATGGTTATCTAGAAGAAGAAGTTTATGTGCAGCAACCACCAGGATATGAAGTCAAAGGATATGAAGACAATGGTTTGCAGGTTAAAGAAGGCACTTTATGGATTGAAGCAAGCACCAAGAGCATGGTACAACAGGATAGATTCATACATGATACAAAATGGATTCAAGAAGTACTAGTGAGCCTACACTATACACCAAAGTCAATGAGCAAGGTCAAATTTTAATTGTTTGCTTATATGTTGATGATTTGATCTTTACAGGAAATCTTTCTATAGACATGTTTAAATCAGCAATGAAAAATAATTTGAAATGACAGATTTGGGATTGATGAAATATTTTCTTGGCATTGAAGTCATACAAAATGATAATGGGATTTTCATTTGTCAAAGTAAATATGAAAAAGATGTATTGAGAAGATTTAGAATGATAAATTGTAGTCCAGTTTCTACACCTGTGGCAGTAGGAACAAAACTAAGTAGAGAAGACAATGAAACAAATTTTGATTCAAGTGTATTCAGAAAATTGGTAGGCAGTTTGATGTATCTCACAACAACTAGGCCGATATAATGTATGGAGTCAGTTTGATTTCAAGATTCATGGATACACCAAAGAACTCACATTGGCAAGCAGGAAAAAGGTTGTTAAGGTATATTGCAGGAACTATGAATTATGGCATAATGTATTCTACATCGGATGTTTTTAGTTGATTGGATATACAGATAGTGACTTTGCAGGAAGCATTGATGATAGGAAAAGTACATCTGGATATGCATTTCATCTTGGAACAGGTATTGTAGCATGGGCATCAAAGAAACAACCAATAGTGACAATCTCATCAAGTAGAAGTAGAGTATGTAGCAAGTACATCAAGCAACATGTCAAGTAGTTTGGATGTGAAGAATCTTGAAGGATCTAAAGCATGAGCAAGAGGAGCCTACACCAATCTATTGTGACAACCAGTCCACTATTGCACTATCAAATAATCATGTTTTCCACAAGAGGACAAAGCACATTGATACTAGATATCATTTCATCCGAGAATTGGTCAACAATGGAGAACTCATTCTACAACATTGTAGATTAAAGGCATTAGCACAAGAACAATTTGAGTATCTAAGAGAAACTTTGGGCATTGTAAACATTGATGTAATTGGTAGTAGAAATTAGGGGGGAGTGTTAGAAACAATAATTTCTACCTAACTGACTGCCCAGTCAATACCAATCTCTGCACCTACCTTCTAGAATGGTCTGTGGTTGAAAACATGTGAGAATTGAATGGTCTGTGTTTGACTGTGATTAAACATGTGGAAAATCAATCTCCAGCACTTTCTAAAATCCTCTATAAAAAGAGGTGAATGTAATGTCATTTGACAAGGCAAGAAAGGAAATAAAATCTGTCTTCTCCATCCATCTAGTTTATTTTGTTTTTGCTTCTGCCCATAACAATCCATGCTTTAGAAACAAAATTAAAATATAAATAAAAACATTTTGATATAAAAACTCATAAATCTGGTACCGTATTTTCAAGAAAATTCTGCAATGTAGGCATACAAGTATTATTACCCTTCTCCAAAGCTTAAAATTTAATTGATACACGTAAATGGCAATGTCATATACAATAAGGAAAATACAATAATAACTGTGATAATACTATTCCAACTTCTGGAAAGGGAAGAATGAAAACAAAGGTCGTGATATCCAGTTATCTAGACAGACAACATCTGGTCAAAAGTTAGTTGTATCCTGAAGCCACAATCTGATCAACAAATATTAATTTTTTCAATTGGGATGTAGTATTTCTATATTGCCACTCACATGTGAATTTGGTGAATGCAGCTTCAGGACAACAAAATAATCAAAGAATGCATCATAAGAAACAACAATTAGCAGTTAGCAGTTCCCGAGTGAAGATGAAGCCACCTTTAAGATAATGTGACAAACATCAACCTTCTAGCTACAAAATATTTCTACCTCATATTACAACACTGAGCCTTTCCTTTAGAAAGTTTGTCCCACATGCAGAACATTTGTCTTGGAGACTGGTAATGTGCAGTGATATAATCCTCCACACACCCAAACTGGTAGAATTTCCAATCATGTGAATACTGAACCGGAGTTGAAGCATTGAACTGTTCTACCCACATCCCCATGCTTACATCTTCCATCTTGAACAACTGCATGAAGAAAATGGTGGTCAGACCAGGAAGAATGCACAAAAACATAACTAAGACTAAAACATAACATAGGGATGCCACAAATAGATTAAGGCAATTTTCATGCAAAGTTTACCCTCAATGTCTTATTATTGTGCTGAGATACAATAGAATTTGCTATGTTATTTGATATGATATATCCAGGTCCATTTGCATAAGGTGGGTAGTCTTCTTCTGGCCATTCCTGTAACAAATCAAGCAATATTGACAAAAAAGTTAAATTTAGTCCTTCTCTACAATGAAAACTTAGGCTTCATGAGTGAACTAAAAAAAGACTTAAAGCAACCAATAGCGACTTGAACAACACCGCACTAATCTCAACACTGGAGAATAACATAATTATATATTCTCTAAGCTTCAGAACTGTAAAACATAAGTCTTCAATTGTTCAAGCAAAGTTTGGAGAAACTACTTTCACAATGCCTTGGTATTTAGAAATCATTTTATAAACAAAAAAGTATTAGTCAAAAACTTGTTTATACCTCATATGTGACACCCCATTTCCCCATGCAAAGAGGCTTGTGATAGTAGTTTAGATTGCCAATGTAAACATCTTGTCCATGGGATAATTTTTTGACTTCCTTCAGTACAGAATCCACTCTCACAAAGTTGTCATCATCACATTTCATAATGTATTTGGCAGATAAATTATGAACCTGGAGGCAATATAATATTTAAATTACAAAAATTTACAAAAAAAAGGAATAAGAGATGGAAAACAGTCGTTCATCATAAACAACCTTGAAGCAAAAGGGAACGAACAACAACAACTTTGAACAGACAAGGCAATATGAACCACTTTGCAGTACACAATAAAGTGCAAATTGTCAGATTACTAACCCCATATTCACATATTGCGATAGTCTTCAAAACCACAAGCTCATAATTATCCATGAATGGCACAATTATAATATCACCATAGAAATCTGCTTCCTTCTTTAATTGTATGTTAATCTCTTTCCGTGCATTCTGTAATGGTGAAAAAAAATTAGAAGAAAATTAGCCTTTGGTCTCTATGATAATTGCATAGTCAAAAACCACCCATTCCATAGACAAATAATTTTCATACAATATTTTACTAACCAATATAAAATGACCAAAATTGGAAGCTTATTTTTCAAGTTTTAATTGTCTGTATGGTTACACTTTAGATATTCCCAATTTTCTCTTGGTTACTGGTACTGCTCCTCATTTTAAGGGCAGAATTTTTCTAGTGACAAATTTCAATTCCTGATTATAGTATTTTCTCTTAATTTCATTGAGTTCTTTAATTGTTTTAAACAATATGATTAGGTTAATTCTATCTTCTCACAACTATCTTGCAAAAATTGGCCACTGAAACTTACCAAGGTAACAAAGAAACGGGCCACAAAGAAAAGGTCCAGTGGAGAGATGCATTTTGGGTGAAGGCTTAGAAGAGGAATTGTGGTAGGAAATTCAAGTGTCTATTGCATAACAACATAAGCAACTCAAATCTCAATGGAGCTTTGTGAAAACATATCTAAGCACCAGACAAATGAATCACCATTAAAACAGATAATATAAACAAACATGCCAATATATGGGTATTTTTACCTGGATTCGTTGAATTTTGAAAATATACCTAGATCCAAAATCAAAAGGCCTTGCTTTTGATGGTAAATCCACCTATATCTTACAAAAATAAAAGGAATTGATCTTATAATACTGTGTATAAGAAAGTACTAAAATCTTGTTTGCAAGTCTGGTGGTGCCCCGATATAAGCGGCTATAGGTTACCGCAATGCCCCGTAGGGCATCGAATCCTGTTCGCCACCTCCCCTCCACTGCCACCTTGGCCGACCAGGCAGGTCTTGTTGCATGTGGATGCATTTGGTCACCTCCCAACCACCCTACCTGCCGACTGTATGACTATCATGTTTTCTGTCCTTGCGTGAGGAGTCGGTGGAGTCCCGTTTTTCTTCACCATGATCTTATTTTGATTTCCTTCTTCAATGCGTATAGGTGGAGTGTTGGGCGCATCTTTCTGGAGCTGCAGGCATTGAAGGAGGGAAACGTGTTTGAGTGTTGTTTTGGTCCTTTTGCACGTTGTTGTTCTTGTTCTCGCCGCGAACCTTCTCTGTCATGGCATCTTCTTCCCTGGTTCCTTCTTGTGCGCGTGGGTGTAGATGGAGCTTCGGGCTGGGGGAGCAGTGTGTTACCTCCACTTTCTTGGGTACTGCGAGGTGTGTTCTAGTCGATGATGCAGAAATGACTGCAACATTGTTTAACCAGCAGTGTGAGCATGTTACAAGAAGGTAGAAGCCTTTTGAGCGCCTCCAACAAGCAAAAGTTGTCCAACTATGTTGTTATTTGTTCGAAGATCATCGCATCCTCAAATTCGGGATTCTCCTTCAAGGTTATTTTTATCAAAATGTATTAAGTGATAGTAAGAGTGTTACTAGGATACCCGACAAATTTTATGGCAATGATTCTCTATTGAGACCTTACTTGCTTTATGATGTAACTCACGGAAGAGAACCTCATGGCGTGGATTATTTGCTTGCTTGGTTTTTGTTTTTCCGCATGGGCTATCCTCCAAGGAGATCTAACCTTTACCAGTAACATGCCAATTTAATAGTAACCGACTGTGTGGGTAGATTTGTTTGGGGTTGTTCCAATGGTGGATTTTCCCTGTGACGGAGATGGGGTTTGCATGATTGTAAGGTAGTGCCGCCGGATTCTGATGTTTTACGCGTGCAATAGCTGCGTGAGCCCCTGGCATATGCAGTTCCTGAAAACTACATTGACGGCTGTTCCCGCTGGCGATTGGTTCTGTCCCGACTGCTCCATCACTACCAATGGGGACGGTGTTCAATCTTCTTGTGTCGGGGCTTCTGATGGGGATGATTTGATAAGTCAGATCAGAGCTATACAGGCTGACCCAAATCTTAGTGAGGATGAGAAGGCCAAGAAAAGGCAGGCTCTCATGGCGAGGGGTGAAAGGAAAGAGAAGGTACAGGAAGGAGATCGATGAAGGATAGAGGAATTAAAAAGAAACTTGGATGTAGTTGGATTAAAGGCAATAAAATGGTGCATGCTTTTGTGTAGGTGACAGATCACACCCACAGGCACGGGAGATCTATGCAACGTTGGAGAAAATGTCTTGGGAGATGAAGGTAGCAGGATATTTTTCAGATTCAGAACATGTACTGAGAGAACGGTAACACTATGGAAAATGACAAGCAAGAAAATTGTAATGGATCCAACAGGAGGGAATTGCATGGTTACTACAGTTTGAGGAGTTTAAACCGTTCTTCAGAAATGACTGCAAAACATGGTCCGAGGTCAACAATCTCATCCAGAATTACACGCCCTTCAAATCTGCTTCAAACCACAACAAATCTCCGTCACAGGAAGAAGGGCAGCTTGAGACGATCAATACGTGGGAGCTCATGGAAGGGTTAGAAGATAATACTAGAAGCAGTCCTTTAGTTGTGGTTAACGAGATTTCCATTAAGAAATCGTGGATCGAACGCTAGACTGGTCATTTTCTTTTCACGGTGTCAAGGGCGTTGAATAGCTTGCAGACGAGCCCAAACGCCCGTCTGCACGAGTTACTCCCGGCGTGAAGCTCGTGGATTGAAAATCTCAAGTTTTCATCCAAAGCAATGGAAGAGGCGGGAGGGCAATGTTGAATCGCGGACAAAAGGAAAGATTTTCCTACACTTTTCTCTTGTTTCTATATTTATTTTATCGTGAAATCGAACGACCATTTCTTTGAATTGGTTGTCTTGTTTTCGATCGTCTCTCCTTTCTACTTGCTTTATTCTTGTTTAGCTATTATCATTGCTCGTATGTTAGTGGAAAGCATGCAGTGTTCTCTTCTTTGGGTGTATGTTTTCTAAGCTCGAGTGATCGATCTTCCTTTATATATATATATATATATATATATGTATTCTTCTCTACGATAGAGTTCTAGTTATTATTTATTCCAGCTAGTTTTAGCATCGTTAATGTAAGCGTGCGATAACTATGATGTTCCTTCCTATCAACCAAGGTTGTCCTTCTTTGTCTTTTGACATATATTGTTAATGATCTCTCAAGCCACCTAACAACCCTTTTGGCATCGAAAAGGAAAGGTTGCGGGATTAGTGAAATCAACGCTTGGACTATTTCAGGTTAGAGATTCGGTGTTAAAACTTTTATAATGTTTTAGTTTACGTGCATTGTGTTTCAACCTCGAGTGTTTAGACTCCTACGTAGCTTCATCCCTGGTTCCTAGGTTTTATAGCCATTCTTAGGAGGTACTTTGTTGACCCCCCTTCATCTTGAATCGTAACTAGTTTTTTTTTTTAGCTATGTTCGAGGTCTTAATTGTGCAACTCTAATACCCCGATATTTCGGTATTATTTTTGGTCTTCTTCCTCTCATAAGATTGTTGGTGAAATAATCTAGTCTTCTAACTTGTGTTTCCTCCCATTTATATATAACCGTGTTGTTAATTAGGATTGGACAGCTTATATGCACATATGTACCTTAATGTTTTGTGATGAAAATTGCCTTGAATGTTGTCAACCTTGGGAAAAAATTTCTTGCAATCAATAGTATGATGGAGCTATAGCAGAAGGAGTTGTTTTGATAATGGAACTTAGTAGTTTATGTTGTACCTTTGTTTGAACGGTTGTTTATGTTACAAGGGTTGCCTTAATAATATTGTTGTTTTGGGAAATAGGAAATTTATTTTAAATTAACCGAACTCTAATAATTGATGTGGAGTGTTATAAATTTTAGGGTTATAAAAGTTGTTGATGAAATTTTCGTATACTCTTGGTTGTGAACTCTTTTTTTCTCTCGCGTGATTTCTACTAACCTACAAGGCATTGGCCTTCTTGAATGATTGGGAAATCTCTTGGAGTTAGTGGCCAAAACTAGTTTACTTTGCTTATGCTTCGAAACTTATGTTGTGTGGATACTCTATGTGATTTCAGGTTTGAAACTCATTTATACATGGATTTTTGTGTTAATGCTTGGAACCGTGGTTTCCCTTTTCTTGGGCCGATCAAATCTTGTTCTTCTAGAAATATAATATTATAACCTATGCATTTGGTACCTGTGATAAAATTCTGGATGGTTGGTACTTTATATCAAATCACACTCTTGTGATTGTTATTTAATTATTTACTTGGTGGGAATCCTACTTTGTTAGATTGGTTATTTCTCCTTATAGGGCCAAGGGCCTTTCTCTTTCGGTGGTTATATTTTTGTTTTCTTTACTCCTAACGGAAGTACATGGTCTTCTTCCTTGTTTGGCATGGTGGAAACTTATTATAACTTGAAGTGTTGATAGTGTTTAGAGGTTTGACCCAAATTCTTGTAATAAAGTGCTTCTTTTCATGATATTGATAGATAATAATTATGGTGGGTTTGTGTAGCCTTATCTTGTTTAGTTCTCGTGAACTGACTCTTGTAGAAAATTTGTTGCAGATGGATTTTTCTTGTAGATGAGGGATAGACTTTTAGACTTTTGTCATCAACCTCGGTTGAGAAGTTCCTTTGCTTGAAACTTTTTTTTAGGTTGATCAACTATTGTTAACGTCCAAAGTGGAAATTTTAGAAGAGGATTAATGTCTTAGTATAATGTATTGTGGACTTTGTCATCTGAACTTTGGAAACCTTGTATTGTTTGACCATCTTTGAAATTATAAGAAAATTGGTTTGGTTATTGTTGTTGAGTGAATTTGTTGGAGTATCACTATTTTAAGAATTGACGTAATATTGTTTTGTTCTTGTAAATGAGTGTTGCTACAACTTTTCCTTGAGAATAAATTTTGAGTTAAACCTTGCTATGACTTAGTAATAAAGTGTCACAAGCAAACTAACATAGGATTGTTTAATACTTCGGAAGTTAAAATAAAAGTTGTATTCAAATAAAGTAACGTAGGGGTCACCAACTTGAGAGCAATAAATTCTTTAAGTAATCAAGGGCAAGACTATCATTGTATGTAAACTTTTTAACATGATAACCCTAGCTCCTCTAGTGAACATTATTCCTTTTATGGTGAAATTTGTAAAATGACCCTAAGATGAAATGAACTGTTAGTTGTTTAAAGATGATAAGATTTAATAAGCCGAGAGAAAAAAATTGGACACCTCACCACCTTTCTCACCACCATTTGGAAAGTAAATTTTTACTCCTTGTTAATACTTAAATAGCAAAACCTAAGTAAAGTTGTTGATAATTCGGTTAAGAGCCTAGCTTCAATTAAATCGGCTATAACTAATGAGGTCCTAAAGATGTTTCATCTCGACCTTCTACCTCTAACCCTTTTCCAAGGCACCTTGTATCTCTCCTCTTAAGTGTGTTGAACTTAAAACCATGTTGTCTTGTGGGCAAGAATGAATCTTAGTAGCGTTAGTGGTGAGCGAGATGGCCTTGTGGAATTTAAATACTAGTTTTTCTTGATAAACAAATTAAGCAAATAAATGTCATAATAGAGAATATTTAAAGATAATTACTCAAAGTGTCAAAGGAATACACTTAGCTTGGTAAGATGAATCATATCTTGAACCTCCTTGAAAACTTAAGCTAGGAATTGCAAGATGACTTTTTAAAATAAATAACCCTCAAGAATATCTCATTGTGGATGGCCCTAAGCTGTAAGTGTGTTTTGTGGTTGGACTTCTTTGTTGTCATTTTTAAAAGAAAAGTAAATTGTCCTTGATAGGTGTGAATGTTTCCGTGCTGCCTTTATGGTCATCCCCGTAACAAGTGGTTCCTAGAGTTGGTTGTAACTTTGTGACGACATGTTGTGTCGTGTTGTGTCTGTGAAGAAAGTCAAAAAAATTATCCTGTCTTTTACTATGTTGTTCGTGTGTGAATTTTTGGGTCGTTACACTTGGTATCAGAGCGTAGGTTCATGCTCTCGAACCTATGGGCCGGATTGGTGTTGTATGGTGATTTTACATGATGATACTTTGCATTATGATGATTTATATTGGAAGAGTAATGTGCTTTAAGCGTGATGTAATTGATGTTGTAATTGTGATATTGTGAACGCACATGATGTGTATGTCACCTTGTGTGTGTTTGTGATCATGTTGATATGTTGGGGATGGGAGTATTCTCTCTCCTTGTTGTGGATTCTATGAAGATTTCATTTGTGAATTATTGTTTGTGATGTGTGAAAAGAATTATAATGTGGATGACGTAGTGTTGGAGCATTGTGGCATAATGTGATATGTGGGTGTATCAATGTGTTGTATGACTAGATTGATGTTAAAAGAAATGAGTTGTATCATGATGTTTTTACCATGTTTTGAAGAAATGTGTGTACCACCTTGTTATGTAGCAATGGATGTTATGTTGAGATGTACTATATTCATCGTATGTATGATTTGTGGAAATATGTAATGTTTCATGTTGTGATTTAGGGTCATACGGTGAGTGTATGAACCCTATCGTATGGTGATTACACTTTGGGTGCAGAAAGTGGTAAAGTGATGTGTTACACTCAGTGAATGTATGATTGTGATCTACCCTGTATATGTACCATATGTAAGATGTTATGGTAGTTATGTGTGTGCCACTGTTATGTTAGTGATGTTGTTGTATGTTATGTTGTGAACCTTACGCTAACCGACCCTGAGGGTAATCGGTAGAAGTGTATGTTGAGAGTGAGGAATGGTGTACCATGGGTCAATAACTTGAGCCAAAACTTGGTTTAGTAGATAACATGTGGTTCTTTCCTCTCTCCCTATGTGGTTGTATGTACGCAACCTAAGTGCAACTATGACTATGTTTAGCCTTGTCGAAGTGGTGGCGGGATGATTCAGATAGAGGTGATGACAGTTGTATTATTGATATGTATTTTATGAGCTAAGGCTCGATGTTCCGAGTGCTAGCAACTCGTTGAGTACCCCTTGTTGGCCAGATAAGGCCACACGATTATCGTAATGTGACATTATTATAAGTTGATATTTTTAAGTAATTGAGCTTTTTACTTTATTTTGTAAGGACCGAGAAACTTTTCTTGATTGCCATGCTTTACAATTTTGGGCATTTCCTTGGTTTGTGGCACTAACATGGGGATTTTGATACTAATTATGGCTATTTGGCCATTTATTTTTCTTGATTTGGGGTCTTCTTTTAAATTTTAAGATTTTATTGCCTTGCCCAAGGCTTGTACTTTGCCACTTGGCACTTAGATTGGATTGTTCTGCTGGTTCTTATTGTCGCGATGTGTGGAATAGGGTCATAGGATGCACCATGGATTGGTTGGACCTATGAACCCGCTTCGTTGTATGGGGGTACGCCCCAAGGAGTTACATATAACTAGCGGGTTGTTGAACCATGCGTTATTATGTCACTTGGGTTAGGAGTGTTCGAACTCTATGTGTCTTGGGCCATAGGGTCAACCGGCATCCTTGAGGGAGGCATAAGAGTTTGAGGGAGGCATAAGAGACTTGAGGGAGGCATAAGAGTTTGAGGGAGGCATAAGAGACTTGAGGGAGGAATAAGAGTTTAAGGGAGGAATAAGAGACTTGAGGTAGGCATAAGAGCTTGAGGGAGGCATAAGAGTTCGAGGGAGGCATATGATATTTTTCTATATGGTTGATGTTTCGGGATATATGTTGAGTTATTGTGATGTTTTGGTAGTGGTATTTTGATGTATGTGTTACTCATGTCAAATGGATATGTGTTTTGATGTTGTGGATATGTCATTGATTCCTTGTGGACACTATGTACTGTAGCATGGTTTGGTGTTATGTGAATTTTTCATTGATGCAAATTGAAGAAATGTCGGTGGATTGTAGTACTCTTTCAAGTATTTTGTATGTCGATCATTGATGTGTGTCAAGTACTACATTATGTGGTGTGCCTATTCCATTATGTATTTGAGTAACCTTTTGTGGTGTAATACAATCATGAAGTATATACTTGTGTGCTTGTGAATCTGTAGTGTCTTTTGAACCCGATAGGGTGTTGTGTTAGCAGTTCATGTTGGGCACCCACAATAAGGAATAAATCAAAAATCTTCAATGATGATATTTTTAAAAGAAACTAAAACTAGAAATAATGATAATGGAAAGAGACTAATGAAAATAATAAATAAGAAAGAACTGCCAATCTTCACAGAACATTGAAAGTTAAAATTTCTACCAAATGTTCTAAGGCTTCTTGTGACCGTTCTTTAATCGATCGAAATTTTAAACCATAGGGTGGACTTTCTCCTTTACTCTGTCCTTGGTTGCGAACCATTTCTTTTTTTATTTGTGTTATGTTGCATCGAGGACGATGCTTTCTTAAGGGGAGGAGAATGTAATGCCCCGTAGGGCATCGAACCCCGTTCTGCCACCTGCCCTCCACTGCCACCTTGGCCAACCAGGAAGGTCTTGTTGCACGTGGATGCATTTGGTCACCTCCCAACCACCCTAGATTTTGCCAACTATATGACTGTCATGTTTTCTTTCCTTGCGTGAGGAGTCGGTGGAGTCCCGTTTTTCTTCACCATGCTCTTATTTTTATTTCCTTCTTCAATGCGTTTAGGTGGAGCGTTGGGCGCGTCTTTCTTGAGCTGCAGGCATTGATGGAGGGAAAACATGTTTGAGTGTTGTTTTGGTCCTTTTGCGCAGTGTTGTTCCTGTTCCTGCCACGAACCTTCTCTGTCATGGCGTCTTCTTCCTGGTTCCTTCCTGTGCGCGTGGGTGTAGATGGAGCTTCAGGCTGGGGGAGCAGGCGTGTTACCTCCACTTTCTTGGGCGCTGCGAGGTGTGTTCTGGTCGGTGATCCACAGCAGCGACCTGCAACAGTGTTTAACTTGGCAGAAGGCACGTTACAGTAAGGTAGAAGCCTTTTTGAGCGCCTCCAACAAGCAGGTTGTCCAACTATGTTGTTATCTGTTCAGTATCGACTGCATCCTCAAATTCGGGATTCTCCTTCAAGGTATTTTTTATCAAAATCGATTAAGTGACAGTAAGAGTGTTACCAGGAGACCTGACAAATTTTATGGCAAAGATTCTCTATTGAGACCTTACTTGCTTTACGATGTAACTCATGGAAGAGAACCTCATAGGCGTGGATTATTTGCTTGCTTGGTTTTTGTTTGTCTGCACGGGCTATCCTGAAGGAGCTCTAACCTTTACCCAAGAACATGCCACTTTTAATAAAAGAGCCGATTGTGTGGGTAGATTTGTTTAGGGTTGTTCAATGGCAGATTTTCCCTGTGACGGAGATGGGGTTTGCATGATTGTAAGGTAGTGCCGCGATTTTGATGTTTTCTTGTGCAATATAGCTTCGTGAACCCCGGCATATGCAGTGCCTAAAAACTACATTGACGGCTGTTCCCGCTGGCGATTGGTTCTGTCCCGACTGCTCCATCACTACCAATGGGGACGGTGTTCAATCTTCTTGTGTCGGGGCTTCTGATGGGGATGATTTGATAAGTCAGATCAGAGCTATGCAGGCTCACCCAAATCTTAGTGAGGATGAGAAGGCCAAGAAAAGGTAGGCTCTCATGGCGAGGGGTGAAAGGAAAGAGAAGGTACAGGAAGGAGATCGATGAAGGATAGAGGAATTAAAAAGAAACTTGGATGTAGTTGGATTAAAGGCAATAAAATGGTGCATGATTTTGTGTAGGTGACAGATCACACCCACAGGCACGGGAGATCTATGCAATGTTGGAGAAAATGTCTTGGGAGATGAAGGTAGCAGGATATTTTTCAGATTCAGAACATGTACTGAGAGAACGGTAACACTATGGAAAATGACAAGCAAGAAAATTGTAATGGATCCAACAGGAGGGAATTGCATGGTTACTACAGTTTGAGGAGGAGTTTAAACCGTTCTTCAGAAATGGCTGCAAAAACATGGTCCGAGGTCAACAATCTCATCCAGAATTACACACCCTTCAAATCTGCTTCAAACCACAGCAAATCTCCATCGCAGGAAGAAGGGCAGCTTGAGACGATCAATACGTGGGAGCTCATGGAAGGGTTAGAAGATAATACTGGAAGCAGTCCTTTGGTTGTGGTTAACGAGATTGCCATGAAGAAATCTATGGATCGAATGCTAGACCAGTCATTTTATTTTCACAGCGTCAAGGATGTCGAACGGCTTTCCAGAGATGAGCCCAAATGCTCCGTCGGCACAAAGTTACTCCCAGGCGTGAATCTCTCCGATGAAATGCTCAAGTTCTCGTCCAAAGCAATGGAAGAGGGGAGGGCGATGTTGAATACTGGAGAAAAAGGCAAGATATTCCTACACTTTTCTTGTTTCTATATTTATTTTATCGTGAAATCGAACCACCATTTCTTTGAATTGGTTGTCTTTTTTTCATCAGTCTCTCCTTTCTACTTGATTTCTTCTTGTTTAGCTATTATCATTGCACGTATGTTATTGGAAAGCATGCAGGTGTTCTCTTCTTTGGGTGTATGTTTTTACGGCCCGGTGATCGATCTTCCTTATATATATATATATATATATATATATATATATATATATATATATATATATATATGTACTCTTCTCTACGATAGAGTTCCAGTTATTATTTGTTCCAAACTAGTTTTAGCTTGATCGTTAATGTAAGCGTGCGATAACTATGATGTTCCTTCCTATCAACCAAGGTTGTCCTTCTTTGTCTTTTGACATATATTGTTAATGATCTCTCAAGCCACCTAACCCTCTTGGCATCGAAAAGGAAAGGGTTGCAGGATTAGTGAAATCAACGCTTGGACTATTTCAGGTTAGAGATTCGGTGTTAAAAATTTTAGAATGTTTTAGTTTTCGTGCATCGTGTTTCAATCTCGAGTTCTTAGAATCCTACGTAGCTTCAGCCTGGTTCTAGCTTTTATAGCCATTCTTAGGAGGTACTTTGATTGCCCCCTTCATCTTGAATCGTAACTAGTTTTTTTAGCTATGTTCGAGGTCTTAATTATGCAACTCTAGTACCCCGCTATTTCGGTATTATTTTTGGTCTTCTTCCTCTCGGAAGATTTTGGTGAAATAATCTAGTCTTCTAACTTGTGTTTCCTCCCATTTATTATAAGCTTGTGTTGTTAATTAGGATTGGATGAGCTTATATGCACATATGTACCTTAATGTTTTGTGATGAAAATTGCCTTGAATGTTGTCAACCTTGGGAAAAACTTTCTTGCAATCAATAGTATGATGGAGCTATAGCAAAAGGAGTTGTTTTGATAATGGAACTTAGTAGTTTATGTTGTACCTTTGTTTGAACGGTTGTTTTACATTACCAAGGGTTGCCTTAAAAATATTGTTGTTTTGGGAAATAGGAAATTTATTTTAAATTAACTGAACTCTAATAATTGATGTGGAGTGTTGTAAATTTTTAGGGTTATAAAAGTTGTTGATGACATTTTCGTATACTCTTGGTTGACGGACTCTTTTTCTTCTCTCGCGTGATTGCTACTAGCCTACAAGGCATTGGCCTTCTTGAATGATTGGGAAATCTCTTGGAGTTAGTGGCCAAAACTAGTTTACTTTGCTTATGCTTCGAAACTTATGTTGTGTGGATACTCTATGTGATTTCAGGTTTGAAACTCATTTATACATGGCTTTTTGTGTTAATTCTTGGAACCGTGGTTTCCCTTTTCTTGGGCCGATCAACTCTTGTTCTTTTAGAAATATAATATTATAACATATGAATTTGGTACTTTATATCAAATCACACTCTTGTGATTGTTATTTAATTATTTACTTAGTGGGAATCTGCTTTGTTAGATTGGTTATTTCTCCTTATAGGGCCAAGGGCCTTTCTCTTTCGGTGGTTATATTTTCGTTGTCTTTACTCCTAACGGAAGTACATGGTCTTCTTCCTTGTTTGGCATGGTGGAAACTTATTATAACTTGAAGTGTTGATAGTGTTTAGAGGTTTGACCCAAATTCTTGTAATAAAGTGCTTCTTTTCATGATATTGATAGATACTTGATTATGGTGGGTTTGTGTAGCCCTATCTTGCTCGGTTCTCTGAACCGACTCTTATAGAAAATTTGTTGTAGATGGATTTTGCATGTAGATGAGGGATAGACTTGTAGAATGTTGGTATCAACCTCGGTTGAGAAGTTCCTTTGCTTTAAACTTTTTTTTATGTTGATCAACTATTGTTAATGTCCCGGTGGAAAGTTTAGAAGAGGATTAATGTCTTAGTATAATGTATTGTGGACTTTGTCATCTGAACTTTGGAAACCTTGTATTGTTTGACCATCTTTGAAATTATAAGAAAATTTGGTTATTGTTGTTGAGTGACTTTGTTGGAGTATCAGTATTTTAAGAATTGATGTAATCTTGTTTTGTTCTTGTAAATGAGTGTTGCTACAACTTTGCCTTGAGAATAAATTTTGAGTTAAACCTTGCTATGACTTAGTAATAAAGTGTCACAAGTAAACTAACATAGGATTGTTTAATACTTCTGGAAGTTAAATTAAAATTTGTATTCAAATAAAGTAACGTAGGGGTCACCAACTTGAGAGAAAGAAATTCTTTAAGTAATCAAGGGCAAGACTATCATTGCAGAAAACTTTATAACATGATAACCCTAGCTCCTCTAGTGAACATTATTCCTTTTATTGTGAAATTTGTAAAATGACCCTAAGGTGAAATGAAGCTGTTAGTTGTTTAAAGATGATAATATTTAATAAGCCGAGAAAACAAATTGGAGACCTCACCACCTTTCTCACCGCTTATTTGGAAAATAAATTTTTACTCCTTGTTGATACTTTTAGCAAATCCTAAGTAAATTTGTTGATAATTTTGGTTAAGAGCCCTAGCTTCAATTAAATCATCGGCTATAACTAATGAGGTCCTAAAGATGTTTCATCTCGACCTTCTCCCTCTAACCCTTTTCCAAGGCACCTTGTATCTCTCCTCTTAAGTGTGTTGAACTTAAAACCATGTTGTCTTGTGGGCAAGAACGAATCTTAGTAGCATTAGTGGTGAGCAGATGGCCTTGTGGAATTTAAATACTCCTTTTTCTTGATAAACGAATTAAGCCAATAAATGTCATAATAGAGAATATTTAAAGATAATTACTCAATTATGTCAAAGGAATAAACTTAGCTTGGTAAGATGAATCATATCTTGAACCTCCTTGAAAACATAAGCTAGGAATTGAAAGATGTCTTTTAAAATAAATAACCCTCAAGAATATCTCATTGTGGATGGCCCTAACCTGTAAGTGTGTTTTGTGGTTGGACTTCTTTGTTGTCATGTCTAAAAGAAAAGTAAATTGTCCTTGATAGGTGTGAACGTTTCCGTGCTGCCTTTATGGTCATCCCGTAACAAGTGGTTCCTAGAGTTGGTTGTAACTTTGTGACGACATGTTGTGTCGTGTTGTGTGCCGAAGCAAGTCAAAAAAAAATTATCCTGTCTTTTACTGTGTTGTTCGTGTGTGAATTTTTGGGTCGTTACACTTGGTATCAGAGCGTAGGTTCATGCTCTCGAACCTATGGGCCGGATTGGTGTTGTATGGTGATTTTACATGATGATACTACATGATGATGATTTATATTGGAAGAGTAATGTGCTTTAAGCGTGATGTAATTGATGTTGTAATTGTGATATTGTGAACGGACATGATGTGTATGTCACTTTGTGCGTGTTTTTGATCATGTTGATATCGTGATGTGTATGTCACTTTGTGCATGTTTGTGATCATGTTGATATCCATATTTGGACTATGATCTTTTATAAAATAGCATCGATGCCATTGTGATATCAAGATCAAAAACTCTCCAAATATAGATGATCACAGTTAAAACAAGCTCTAGAAAAGAATGTTGAAGCTTATTGACATGCGGGCACTATGTATGGAGAATTTAGATTTGATAAGTGACCTAGAAAACAGTTCTTTTGAACATGACACATGTTCTTAATGTACATATTTAAAACACATCCTTATGGTAGATAGAACGGAAAATCTTTCGGATCCTTGCTTGTAAAATTTGTATGCATAACAAGCTGAATATAACTCGGTGAAAACCATACCGGAGGAAAATCATATCTAATGCAAAAATATTCAATCCCAAAAAAATTCCAAACTAGAACATCATGTTGTTTGAGATAGTTAATGTCGTGATGAATACCCTTATGGAGCTCTTTAGGCGGGATGCAAAAGGATGTTAAAAAAACTTTTCGCAGGTTCAAACGGTTTCATAATGTTTGTAGATGATCTTAGGTGAGTTTAATATTGAGAAAAGGATAAATAGACCATGGGAAGTTAGATGCATCCAAAACTTGGATACATAAAATAGATATGGTACAATAAAATGAGCACGGTGCATGAGAGAGAACTATTTTCACTTTGAATACCTAAATGAGTAGCTTTAAACATCTTTCTTCCTCAAGGGCAAAGCCCAAGATGACCGCACCCTAAAACTAAAATTTCTTCTCCATCATAGGAAAGTGATCAATTATATGCTCACGATACCAAATGAAAATTTTCATATAGCTTTACATAAATAAATCATGGGTTAATAATAATATTTTTTTGTTTGATTAATTTAATAAAACACTCATATATAGTAAATACATTTTCTATATTCGAGGAGGATTCTCTAACAAATCCTCCCAGAATAATATCCCCATTCTTATATTAGTGAGTTGGTTTATTAACCAAATCTCAAGTATAAAAACATACTATAATAAACTCCAAATATATATTAGTTGATAAAACAACTCATTTACTCACATTAATTTTACCTCTCCAATATACTAAATATTAAAATGGAGCACTATAATATAATGATTTCCTAATAATTTTTGGGGTGTCTACATTTTCCTTCTTTAAAGTGTTATTATCAAGTAATAATATATCAAATATAGTAGACACATATAAATCAATTAGTGGAAGACATGGAATTTGGTGAAGCATTGAGATTCCCAATCGCGTGTGAATGGTGAGGGAATGCCCCTCAAGTGGATGGGTGACGTAATAAAGTGGTGAACATCCGATTGATATGAAAAATAAAAAGTTGAAGAAAAAGGAAAGGAATAGAATGAATATGGAATGCATTGTGCTCGTAGCACAAGATTTCATTTAGAGAGTGAAGGTTAGAGAAACCTTTTTTTTCTCCACAATATATTTATCACCATGATTATGAAAGAATCATGATGTTTAACATGTTTTGTGTGTAAAAAAACAAACATGTAACAAAAAATAAGTGAAAAAGGAAAACAAACCCAATATACACACTAGGTGTAGGCATCATGGTTATAAATAACCCAAGATGTTCTCATACATACTACTTGTAATTGGTCAAAATAAAAACAAGAAAAAAAAGCCAATATAAACGGTAGAAGTATGCATCATGGATATATATATGCCAAGACGATAATGAAATATGTGTAATTGGTGCATAAATAATAACAACAATGTAACACAACATTAAAATAAAGACAATATTTTTTTCCCATGTAATGTGTTCCATAGTGATAAGTAAGTAGATTTGAATGCCCCTAAACAACAATATATGTAGAGGGATTGGATCGGACTAAAGAGGTTAGTGATCTTAGATACTCTAAAGACACTCTTATTAGATCTCATTGAAGTGTAATATGAGGTTTAAAAGGGTCATTTCCCTCGAGAATAGACACGAAAATTCATTAAAGAGAATGAGATTCTAATTTCCCCAAGAGAAGTTATATCGCGAAGGAAAAACAATTTATTTGAATTGCACCAAGTAGAGATATTAACATGCAAAGGGAAGATGATGTATCATGATAGTCGTTAAATTGGAACTATCACTAGGGTAGTAGTTGAAAGTGTGATTATATAAATATTGTGTTGAATTGTTGAATAAAGAGTTGAAGAAATTAATAAATTCCAACATCATTTTCCGCATCAAAAATTCATCATGGGTTGTCAACCTGGTTCGAAGACGGAGGAGAAATGGGGAAATAACACCATCTATTGATTTTAGAGATCTAAACAAAGAATCTTTGAAAGATCATTAGATGGTTCCTTCTATAGATAAAATTTAACAAATGGTAGCAAGGTTATAGAGGTTTTCTATTTTAGATGGCTCTAGATACAATCAAATTGTGGTGAAGAAGGAATACTAGTTCAATACATCCACTACCACCAAGTTGGGAACTTGCACTTACAATAAAATGCCATTTGGTTTGTTGATGTAGGAGAAATCTTCCAAATAGACATGGATATGGAATTCAAGGTAATTATTAACAACATTTTCCTTATCTACTTGGATGATATAAGAATATTTTCAAAGAGTTTAGATGATCCTCTTCTTCATCTCAAGAAGGTATTTGATAGATGTAGAGAATCAGGGGTTTCTCTTAATCCCAATGAAATGTATCTTCCTATCACATGCGGGTAAAATCCTTGGATGAATTATCTCTAAGGAGGGACTAGCAATTGATCTAGAAATATTAGGTGTCATCCTTGCATTATTATTACCGATCCATAAGAAGTAATTGCAAAGCTTCTTGGAAAGGATTAACTTTATTAGGTGTTTTGTCCCTTTTTTTCCAAACTTTTCAACCCGATAACATTTATGGTAAAGAAAAATGTGTCTTTTAAGTGGAATATGGAAGGGAAGGACAAATTTAAATCCATCAAATTATTAATATCACAAGCCATTAACCTTATCAATCCCGATTTCTTGAAGGATTTTTCCTTATACGCCTTTGGAGGTGAAAACATAGTATCTACCATGCTAGTGTAGTTGAATGAACAAAATTTGAGCAAGTGATTGATTTTTCGGCCAAATTATTAATGAATAAGAAGTAAGGTACTCATTCGATAAGAAACATTCCTTATTTTTCACAAGCGGGATTAAAGAAGTATAGACATCTTCTATCCAACAACAAGATCCATATTATGGTGTCACACTCAGGTGTGAAGTATTTTCTCTTGAATAATGAATGGAACAACAAAACAGGTTGGTTGGATTACCAAAGTGATGTAGTATGACATCGATATCAAAGAGACTAAGTTAATCGAGAGGAAAATTTTGGTGTGAGAATTTAGTTCCAGATACACAAAATTAAGAGGATACTATTTTAGTGCTCCAACATGATCAAGAACAACTTTGTATATGATCTAATTACTCCTTCCTAGACCCGTGACATAGTGAAATTTCTCTAAATATTTATGTTCCCAAAAGGATTGAACAAGGCTAAGAGAAGGGTTTTCATACTTACGTATATGCCCATTGTGATTATTGATGACATACTATTTAAAAATAATATCAATGGATTTATTTTGAGATGCGTCAAGGTAGATCAGATTAAGAAGGTCTTGCATGAATTCCATGATGACGCGGATGGAGGACACTCTTCTCCAAGCACAAAAAAACTCAAAATAATGAAGGGTGGATATTATTGGTTGAATATTTTGAAGGAATATAATGCATAGGTAAAAAGTGCAAAAGTGTGCCTTTTCAGGATAAAAAAAGGATAACAACTCTTCTAGTCCACCCCATCTCTATATATCAACCATTCATGCAATGGGGTTGGATTTCATTCAATTAATCAATCTACATTAGAGCTTAGGTCACAAATGGATCCTTACAAAACTATATATTACTTCACAAAATGGACAGAAGAGGTTGCTTTTAATTAAAAAAATGAAGCTAACATTCTATTTTTAATGAAATTATTGTGTCTATATTTAGTTTTCCTTCCACAATGTCTGTGATGATTCTCTAACATTCCTTAGTCATAAGATCAGCGATGAGGATGCCAAGAATTGAATATATTTGAACACATTTTCAAACTATTACCCCCATGGTAATGGATAGGCCGATTCAACGAATAAAAATCTCTTATGGATTATTAGATTAAATTTTGGGAAGAATCAAATAGCATGGAACATGAAGCTAAAATAAGTCTTATGGGATGATAGTATCATTCCCTAAAAGATCAAAAGACAACTCACCTTTCAAGCTCGGCTATGGTAAGAAAGCAAAGTTTCCAGTATTTTTGAATTACTAGCTTTGGAGCTCATAAATCAACTAGAATTATTTGATGTTAAGGCCATGGAAGTCAGGTATGCAGAGCTCATGGAGCTAGAAGAGCTAAGATATTAAGAAATGTAGACAATGGAGATTAAATAGGATCAATTCAAGAAGTATTTTGAGAAGAAAATCATGTCTTGAAGATTTGAGGAAGGATATCTTGTCCTCAAATGGGATGAAGAAATATCCAAATCAGGTAAGAATTCAAAGTTTGATGCCATATGGAGTGGCCTCTATGTTATCTCAGGATGCAAGCCACACAATTTTTTCCAATTTTCAAAATTGGATGGAGAAGAGCTCATGATCCCAATCAATGGGATCTACCTCAAACATTACTTTTGAAATAAAGGTTTCACCTTGTACATACTAGATTATTTTTACTTTCCTCTAAGTGTTGTTTAACACATTGTTTTGTTGGTAGTGTAGTATCTATTTGCCTATGTTCTTTACACATGTTTCTATTTTCCTTGGGTGGCATTTGTATTCTCATAATTTTTGAAGAGGTTTAAGTAGTACGCGGATTCATCGGGTCTTTAAAAATTCCATCTTCGAGGGGAGATATAAGTTAAAGAGATAATAATTTTGAAGACATATACGTGACTCAATTCCCATTGGATCATCAAGGAAATTTATCATCTATCATTGTGAAAATAACCTCGTTGAGTCACAAAACTACTATCCAAAATAACACCCCTTTTTCCATTTTGGATGACTCATCAAGTTTAGGAATAAGGTTTCATTTTTCTTGATATCAAGGTCCAAAAATGACAAAGTATGAAAACAATAGATGCTTGTTGTGGAAAATTGAACGTTTCATGGAATCCCAAAATCTACAAATTGAAAATCTAATAGTTTAGGCCTTCTATGGGTGTCAAAATTAGTTTTTCATGGGTGTGAAGGAAGTTTTAGAGGTTTCAGAGGTTTTCTTTTCTAAAGAACAAAAATTAGGCTAATTTTCAAATTTGCGTAAGCCAAAGTTGACAAGAGAAAATCCATGGTGAAGAAGAAAATGTTGGCATTTCACGAATTTGGATTCCACGAAACAAGGGATTGCAAAGTCCCATTCATATAGAAATAAATATAGATTAATGGAGGTTTTCAACTCCATGAAGGATGGGAATATTCATTTTATAGATTCCAAGTTGTAATGGATAATTTTATCAAACCAATAGACAAAGGAAGTCAACCAACAATCGACTAAGTCTGAAAATCTTGAAACACTATCTCAAGTGTTCTATAAGTTTTCCAAATGAAATATTGCATGGATTTATAATTACATGAAATGGATAAGGAATAAATATTTCATGTATTTTTGAGACTGAAAAATTCCAAGTGTGAGGATCAATGTGCGAGCAACAAAGTATGAAGGCTGGAAAGCAGATGTGGGAGTACAAGTTACAAAGATATGTGAGAGTTACTGTCTCACATATTGTTTAAATCCATGGAGATGTTAAATTTAAAAGTAAATGAAACATTATAAAATGTGTGGGAGCATTTTAAGTCAAAATCTTGAGAGAGGATGTCGCGAGACAAGGAAGATCTAGTTTTTGGGTCATATCTTTCAAGTGAAAGCTCCAAATTGTATGCGAATTGTTGTGTTAACTTCATCTTTCTAAGGGTTACATTTTACAATGAATAGATGTAGAGAAATATGTTTTTTCATGGGATATCCATGAAAACATGGGACTATAATAGAAAACCTCAGTTTTATCATTTCAAGTTCTTAACCACCTCACCTATGTTAGAGACCACAAACACTAAGAGGGTGGTGAATCAGTGAAGATTAAAATTAATTTTTAGAGTTATTCTTAATCCACAATTTAATAAATTTCAGAATTACTATATCATGTGCATTTCATCAAACATATATCAGATAGAAAAACAATGAACACATAATTTATAGTGGGAAACCCTTTTGAGAGAAAAACCCACTTGAAACTAAGGCTTTATTAGGAACACCAATTCCAAAGCTTACAATGGTTTTGGTTGAGCACCCACTCAACCTATGAAGCACCCACTTCACAACTTCAAGCACACATACAAATACTTTTGGTCACCCACTCAAGATTTAGCAAGCACCAACTTGCAAGGAGCACCAACCCCTAATTTAATCAGCTACAATTGATCTTTTGCAGGCACCTACCCACAAGGAGGCTGCACCCCTTGAATATGCTAAGCTACAACTTAGACTTATTATTTTTACATACAATTTTTTATCATCTAGTTACAAAAATTGCTTACACAATAGATTATGATCACTCTTTTGTATTTGTTTGTGTTCTCTCTGTTACTCTCTTCTTCTCATTTGAATCAAGCCCTCTTGCTCCATCAATTTTCCACACTAATTCTCTTCTCATTTGATATGTATTCTTTACTTCATCTGTCTAATCTATTCCTTCCTCTCTGTCTCTCTTTTATTTCTTTTTCTCATTTATCTTGAATGCATCATCTTCTCACTTGAGCAACACATCTATTTGCATCAAATTTCATCCTTATACACAAAAACCCATTCCATCACTTCCTTTAGCATTCCATGCACTCTTCCGCTTTCTCACTTGAAAATATGATTCATTAAATGAATACAACTAACTCTAGATTTTTCTCTTGTTATATTCGTCTTGATTTTACCTTTTTCTTTGCAATCACTAGAAAATATTTATTTGTCGATACCTAAAAATATATTTCTCATCTTTCTACAATTTCAATGTGATCAATATGAGCGAGCCATTTTCTCCTTAGATATTGAAATTCACCTTGAAATTGGGAATCACATTAAGAACTCAGAATCGTATTTACACAAAGTCAATGAGCTTTAAATATTGATAGCTCGAACTATAGATTTATTTTTTCTTCATGGATCTCAAGTCGTATGCTTTGCCACAATCACCAGACAATCAAATAACCATCGATTTTTGAGAAAAAAATCTCACTTTTCCATGTTTAACTCCATTCGATTGTCATCGAGTCCTATCAAATCCATCTTGTTCATTTTTTGGATTTTATAAGCTTCTTTGACATTTTCCTTTGTATTTTGGCTTAATCATTTTGTTTGCGACATTTCTTCTTTCTTGGTATATTTTTAGTCATCCCTGGATTTTCTTTTTTTTTTTGCATGGCTTTTACAATGTTATGTAGCTTTCCTCCTTCTCTGTTGCCTTCCCGCGACTTTGTTCTATGTCCATGACTCTATCCATTTTCCCGTGGATTTTATCACTTTCCATGGCAATCTCCATTCCTCGCATCCTTTTCTAGTTCTTCACGCTTTTATACTTCTTTGCAGCTTCAACAAGACCTTCTTACTCCCATAGATCTTCCTTCACATCCATGTATTTACCATTCTCACTCGTAGATCATACTTTTTCTTCTCTTTTCTTTGGCGCTTTCATCCTTTTACATGAAACCTTCATTAATATTTTTGGCTTCTAGTGGCTTCGACAACTACTTCAATACTTCATCAGCAAACTCCTTATGTCCGCATCTTGCAAAATAGTTGATTAAGTCCCTTAGAGCTTATCCTTGATCATCTTGAAGCCTCTATGAGATGACACTACCAATCAATGTTCATATTTCTCACTTTCTCACCTGTACCAATTGATCTCGTTTTCCATCAATTCCACTTAACATCAACTACTTTCACCATCAATGAAACTTGACACCAATGATAATACATTTGATAATGACAAAGGTCCAACAATATCTCCCTTTTTCATTGATGGAAAAACCTCGACACTTCAATGCCACATAAACCTATAGCCTTTTGATGGAAATTTAATTTCATACCTAGTTTCTAAAAATGCTTTGTAAATTTTTTTGGAAAATTTTTTTTTCAGCTTCTCTCCCCTTGTGTTATTACTAGTTCGTTTATGACTTGAGATTTTCTCCCCCTTTAACAACAATGAAAAAGGGCCGTATTTTCCACATACAGATAAACATGTTGGTAAGTTTAATTCGTATTGCTCCTAACTCAAGTAGCTCCCTCTTGGCACATGTTTCTTATCCATATATACTTGATATGTTCGTGGAAATGCTCCCCCTAAGGTAATGCATACTTTGATAAGATTAAGCTAGAAGACTAACTCCCCTATCACAATATTTTTGGCATTGATTAAGAGCTAATATTACCCGAGAATTATCCCTTATTTTATCTACACACCTTTTACTTGTTGGTGTGATCAAGAATGACCTCAAATTCATTACTTAAGTGCTCATAAGTAGCCTCTAGAAGTGGTTTGGTCACGATATATGCAAGTTCTTCTTTTTGCTCACATATTCTAGACTGATTTTCTTGTCATTCACTTGTTCCCTCAAGAAATGATATATAATTGGAATATGCTTGGTATTTGAGTGGAACATAGGGTTCTTAGAGACACTTATTGCACTTGTGCTATCACAAAACAAGGGAATTAGATTATCATATTTTACCTTATAATCTTCCAATGTCTACTTCATCCATAAAACTTGAGTGCAGCACATTACAACAACTATATATTCTATTTCACATGTTGAGAGGGATACTGATGATTACTTCTTACTCAACCAAGATACTAAAAATTTCCAAAAAATAATCCTCTCCCACATGTACTCTTCCTATCATCAACACTTATTTCCCAATCTACATTTGTGTATGCTTTTATGCTAAAGTCATTGCTTTTGGGGTACCAGAGACCATATTCAATTGTTCCCATAAGATACATCATTTTTTCTTTTTATTTCCTTGAGACATGTTTCACTTGGATCTTATTGAAATGTTCCAACAAGGCCCACTTACATGATATCTAGTCTTGATGCAGTGGAATAGAGTAGACTTCCAATCATGGATCTGTATAAGGTTTTGTCTACTTTTGGTGAGTTTTCCTCTTTGCTCAGCTTGCATCCTACTTCCATTGGTGTTCCTATAGGTCTAGATCTTCCATCCTGAACCTTTTCAACATTTATTTAATATAATTGGTTTGGGATATGAAGATACCTTGATCTGATTGATTAATTTGTAATCCCAGAAAGAAAGAAATATCTCCTAGCATGGACATTTCAAATTCTTCTTTCATTATATCAACAAATTCATATGTCATTTTATCATAATCTCCTCCAAAAATGATGTCATCCACATATAAAACGAGTATAAGTAGATGATCTCATTATTCCTTGATGTAGAGATTGTTGTCAATAACAAATTTTCTTAACCATTTCTCAATAAGGTATGAGCCCAATCTGCTATACAAAACTTTAGGAGCTTATATCATTCCGATAAGCCCTTTTTAAACTCTGCGTACATAATCTTTATCTTCAAGTAGTGAAAACCCATCAGCTTTTTTTTTTGATGTATACCTCTTCATTTGGAAAACCATTGAGGAAGATTGATGTCATCTCCATCCGGAATATTGTTATCTTTTTATAAGCCACATAAGCCAATAACAGTCTTTTCGCTTCCATTCTTATCACTTTGGTGCAAATGTTTCATCAAAGTCGATTCCTTCCATTTGCGCATATCCTTTATACACAAGTCTATCTCGTGTTTCTCTTTAATTATCTTTTCTCATTCAAATTATTTGTGAAGACCCATTTTGTTCCAATTACATTCTTTTCTTGCAGTCTGGGTACAAGCTCCCATGTTTCATTCTTTTCAATTTGATCAAGTTCTTCATTCATTGTGTCTACCCAATGTTGATCCTTACTTTCTTCCACAACAATTTTGGGTTCTATCATGGATAGGAGTGTTATATCTTCATGATTCTTCTGATCTCTTATCCTTCTTAGTTAGAATGTTATCTTCTTTGTTTCTAATGATCTGATTTGTTGGATGGTCCCTTTTGACTATTAGGATACGTTGATTATTAGATGTGTCATAGGTGTCTATCTTATCACATTATCTCTTCTTCCATCATTCTCTGCTACTATTGTGGATCTTCTCCATTTAGTTAGGGAGTCCAGTACAGATTTTGGTCCTATAAATACTGTACGTATGCTTTGTTTTAGACAGAATAATATGAGATAAAACTATCTCTTCTATTTCTCCTTCCCGCTCTCTCTCAGTTTGGTATCAGAGCGTGGCAGAGATCTGGGAGGCATTGGACAGGAGTGCTCGGCCGAGCTGAGTGCGGATCGACGGAGGCAGTGGCGTAGAGAAAGCGAGTGACTTGGTAGTCCCATTGTCGATCACTGGATGGTGCCAGACCGACTTTGTGAAAGAATTCTTTTTTTTCCGTATCGGCTGCTTCCGCAGTATTTGGAGTGAGGGTCGTTGTTGAAGGCGTCGTAGGTGGCCTGAATGAGGTCACCATAGAAGGGAAGGGAGTGTCAGAGGCCCAGATCCAGCGGGTGGAGCACAAATTTCCACTTCAACACGCCCACAGTTGAAGATTGCTCCCACATTTCATCATATATTAGGTGATTACCAATCAGCAATGCATGCAACAGTCGTTTTGGGATCGGCATTGCAAACGCCCTCTCGATTGAACAATTCATCCCAATTCGGTTTTACGTTTCACCGTAGCCTGAGCATTTCTAAACGGCTTTTTCTACGACTCAAACAGCTTACATTCCCGCGCAAATTGTTCGATGCACCCTCGCGGAGCAGCAAAAAATCTACGCATGGAGGATTAACCGGCATTCGAACTTTCAACTAGTCCTCTGGTCGAATAATCGGAACCTCCGATCCTTTCCGGGAATGCGTTAGACCATACTCCCTTTCGAGCCGAGCCATGTTCGAAACCTGAGCATATTGAAGACAACTCTTTCGTGGAGACTGCCTGAGCATGTTAGAGACCGCTGCAGCTGGACGTGGAGAGTTACTCAGACAACTGCTGAAGGAAGGCAACACGTGCGAGACCTTCAACCTGTGTAGCGCTGTCGAGGTAGTTCTTTGAGTCTACAACAGTTTCTTCAACACTACGTCGAATGTCGAGTGTAGACAACTCGATTGAAAGCGTCAACAACATGGTCGCCACAGCTAAAAGCCACAACATCAACTCGCCAGCCAGAGAACACCATGGAGAAGCTCCTGAGAGCTCCGGGTTCTACTTTGCTTTGCTGAACGAGCTTCGAAATTGCGGCAATCTTGCATTCGACAAACTAGTTCGAGAAGGACTCCTTGAGTACTTTCTTTTCGACGTCAGCTGCCAAGCAAAGCGAGTACAGGAAGAATTAGAAGTCGGATATGACGCCGATTGTGATGACAAAGAAGAACGCCCTGCAAAGCATCTCCATCTCTCATAGACGCGAATATCGCGAGCATCTACGAGCCAGTCATTCTCGACAGTGAGTCCAAATTGTAATAACTTTTCAAATAAATAAATATTTTTTATTACAATGTCTGCTCCGAAGTTACTTCTGTCTGATGCTCAGTTGCTCAAAGGGCCTAATTTTGTGCCTGGAAGACAAAAATGAAGACAATCCTTCAGTTTGAAGGATTATGGGGAATTGTCACAGGGTCTGTGCCTGCTCCCACAGCCCCGATGAACTAATAAAATATGACATGGCTAGTGCTAAAGCCTTGATGCTGATAATGCTCAGTATCAGTGATGATGTGCAACCGCATGTTCGGAATGCGGAGAAACCCAAGGAGGCCTGGGACAAGTTGGAAACCATTTATGAAGCCAAAAATTAGACAAAGATTCTTCATCTTCAGTCGAAGCTGCACACCCTCTCTATGGGGTCTGACGAGAAAGTGGAGGAATTCCTGTGTCGCGTGGCTGAGTTGAGATCGGAGTTATTGGTGCTCAATGAAATGGTAGACGATAAACTACTCGTCCCAATCACCTTGAGAGCACTCCCTTCTCAATTTCGAGTGTTTGTTACAACACTGAATGTGTCTAAACAAACAGTGACATTCGAAGAGCTTGTGAATTTGTTGCAGTAGGAAGAGGCTATCACTTCATCGCATGGGGAGTCTCAGGACAAAGCCTTGTTCTCAAAGCCTAATCATGGCCAGAAGAATCGGAAAGGTCCCCCAGAGAAGCCAAATCCAGCGCAATCCAAACAGAAAGATCAAAAGTCAAAGAGATGGTGTCACATTTGCAGAACCAATACTCACGACACTGATCACTGCTGGCACAATAGCTTGAAACAAGGGCCTTCAAGCCATACAAGCACATCCAGCGCGAAGATTTTCAAAATTCTAAACGACGTCCCCACTGGAGAAAGCAAAAAGGACATCTTGCAGCCCAACAAGAAGATGATGAATCTGATGAGGAGACATCAGAAGGAGCCCATTGTAGTAAGAATCTTGTACTCGTCTCTCAAACTTCTCAGCCCACGAAGAAAGTCTGGTTGATAGACTCTGGTGCAAGTAAGCATATGTCAAGTGACAAGAAGTTGTTTGATTCACTACATGAAGAGCCAACTGGAGATCGAGTTTGGATAGCGGATGACAAAGAGTACATTGCAAGGAATAGGGAATGTGACCATTCTCTATGGGGCCATGAAAATGTACACTTACAAAGGTACTATATGTTCCTGGATTGACTAGCAATCTTTTGTCAGTTACTCAGCTCTTGAATCATCACCTTAAGGTTGAATTTCTTGTTCAAAATGGCATTAAATCATGCTTAATCTCCCGAAAAGGTACGGTTCTTGCTAAAGCCTTTGTAAAAGATAAGTTATTTGCTTTAGATATGCGTTTCATCTTCTCGCAGTAGCTTTATCTGCTTCAACAATAGAATCAATTGCCTTATGGCATTTTAGATATGGACACTTGTCGGTCGGTTCATCGCACTGATGAGTTCAAAAGCAATGGTCCGTGGACTACCCAAATTGTCCAGTTCCTTGCCTATTTTCCCTGGTTGTCTTGTAAGAAAACAACATAGAGATCCGTTTCAAGTGAGCACCTTCCATGCCAAGAAGTGTCTGGAGGTAGTTCATACCGATTTGAACGGCCCATTGCCTGCTTCATTTTCAGGATACAAATACTTCCAGTTGTTCGTGGATGACCACTCTCGCAAGATGTGGGTATATTTCCTAAAGCAGAAAAGTGAGGCTCTTCAACACTTTCAGAACTTCTATCATCATGTTGTCAAAGAGTCCGGACAACCACTTCTTCTACTCCGCTCAGATCGAGGGGGGGAATTCACATCAAAGAAGTTCTTGGCCTTCCTAAACCATCACGGCATTAAGCAGCACCTGACTGCTCCCTACACGCCCCAGAAAAATGGCATTGTTGAGCGTCGCAATCGCACAGTGATGGAGATGGCTCGCTGCATGCTATCAACTGCAAAGCTAGGAGAACACTATTGGGCTGAAGCAGTACAAATGGATGTATATCTTCTCAACAGGGCACCAACAAATATTCTACTGAACAAGACGCCAGAAGAGGTATGGAGTGGTAAAACCATCAATTTCTCATTTGTGAGTATTTGGTTGCACAACATACATGCATGTCCCAGCTCAGAAGAGAAAGAAGGTAGAGCCAAAAACACTCCCGTGTATCCTTCTTGGCTACAAAGACTACCTCGAAGGGTGTATCGTCTCATGGATCCTGAGACAAAGAAAATATACGAGATTCGGGATGTGGTTTGTGACGAGTCATCCTTTGACTCAATAGTATCAACAGAAGATCCACTTCCAAACACATCTCACCGATTAGTCTCTGAATCAGATGATGAGCTGGAGGAGACTACTCAGAGAAAAGAAATGCTACCAGGAGAACTATTTGTTGACCTTGGAGAACTGCAGAATGTGACTCCACATCAATCCTCACTGCACAACGACACAGTTCTTCTCAAAAGCAATCAAGTTCTCATCCGAAGTGGGTACAAAGAACTATCAAGGACTCAAATTTGCAACAACTCCCAGATACATCATCCGGAGTCAAAACAAGGAGTCAAACAAGAAATGAGGTAAACTTTGCACTCATGAGTTCACTGATGAATAGCTCGAGCCAGATAATGTTCATGAAGCACTACCAAACTCAAAGTGGAAGGAAGCATGGAACAGAATATGACTCGCTCATGAAAAATCGGACATGGGAACTTGTCGATCTGCCTACAGGAAAGAAACCCATAGGCTGCAAATGGGTCTTCAAGACAAAATATAAGGCAGATGGATCCATCGAAAAACATAAAGCACGACTTGTAGCCAAAGGATATGCTCAGAAAGAAGGCATCGACTATGAAGAAACCTTTGCACCCACTGCGAAGATGAAGACCATCAGAGTAGTTTACGCACTTGCAGCACAGAAAGGATGGAGACTTCAGCAGATGGACGTCAAGAGTGCTTTCCTAAATGGTGATCTGAAAGAAGAAGTATACATGACCCAACTTGAAGGATTTGTTGATGAAAATCAGCCTAAAAAGGTATGTCATCTCATCAAATCTCTTTACGGACTGAAACAAGCTCCCAGGGCATGGTATATCAAGATCAATGATCACCTTTTGCAGCATGGGTTCACTCGTAGTCCCTCAGATTCAAATTTGTATATAAAGAAGGTAGGAAAAGAAATTATCATTCTAGTTGTTTATGTAGATGATCTTGTGATCACTGGTAGTTCAGAAGATCAGGTTGATATTGTAAAGAATGATCTCAAAAGAACCTTCGACATGACAGATTTGGGGCTACTACATTACTTTCTTGGCTTGGAAATATGGCAAAAGGAGCATCACATCTTTGTCTCCTAGACAAAGTACGCCAAGACACTCCTGGAAAAGTATAGAATGTCCGATGTAAACCATATCCACTCCCATGGAAAAAGGCTTTCAACTTTCAAGATTCCAGACTCACCTCAAGTAGATGCTACTCTATAGGCAATTGGTCGAGGGCTCATCTATTTGACATACACTGCACTCAGATCTCTGCTATGATGTCAGCTATCTTTCCAGGTTCATGCAAGAGCCAAAGAAATGTCACTGGAATGCAACAAAGCATGTTTTGAGATATGTCCGAGGAACAACTAATTATGGTCTGGAATATAAAAAGAATGATCAATTTTTCCTACAGGGATATGTCGACTCGGACCATGCTGGATCTGTTGATGATAGGAAGTCAACTACAGGATACATATTTCATCTCGGATCTGGACCTATCTCGTGGATAAGCAAGAAGCATAATGTTGTTTCTATCTCATCCACAGAGGTAGAATATCACACCGCATGAGGAGCTGTGTGCGAAGTGATATGGATACGTCGCATTATGGATGACCTAGGAATTCCTGAAAAATAGTCACCTATTCTCTATTGCGACAATCAGAGTGTGTTGAAGCTCGTGCAGAATCCAGTCTTTCATGAACGAACAAAGCATATTGAAATTGACTACCATTTCATTCGAGAGCATGTCTTGAACCATCAAATTCAGCTCCAGTACTGTCCTACTGAAGCACAAGTTGCTGACATTCTCACTAAATCTCTTGGAAAAGTGAAATTTGAATCTTTCAGAGGTCACATTTGCAAGAATAATGTAATAAGGGGGGGAATGTTAGGATACGTTGATTATTAGATGTGTCATAGGTGTCTATCTTATCACATTATCTCTTCTTCCATCATTCTCTGCTTCTATTGTGGATCTTCTCCATTTAGTTAGGGAGTCCAGTACAGATTTTGGTCCTATAAATACTGTACGTATGCTTTGTTTTAGACAGAATAATATGAGATAAAACTATCTCTTCTATTTCTCCTTCCTTGTCTCTCTCTCATTGACATGCCTTAAGGTGCCTTAGTGTCTTAAATTTCTTCTTCTTCATCTACTTCTTCACCTAGACTATCCATTTCCTTGTCATCTTCTTGTTCTTCATGGCCACTATTGACCGAGTGTTGGACTTGGAATTTTCATCTACCTTTAAATTTTTGCTTTCAAAAATATTCTGCAACCTCTTATTATAGAACTTGTATGACATGTTGACCATTGAGTATCAAGGAATATTCCTTCATCACATATTGAGTCAAATTTTCTTAAATTTTCTTCATCTCTTTTGATGTAAAATTTACTTCCAAAAACTCTTTTGTGTTTCACATTCGCAGCCTATTCTTCCACAGTTTGTAAGGTGTCTTATGACTATTTACTGTTAATTTATCTCTATTTAAAATGTACACAATGGTGTATACTGCTTCACTCCAATATCTATCAGGTAATTTGGATTTCATGCATAGTCTTGTTCTTCCTTTCAAAAATTCATTTTTTGAGTTGTTCTTGTGGATGAGAATTGTCTTCTAATTCCTTATTTTTCACAAAACTCATTGAATTCATTAGACCAAAATTATCCACCTATGTCTAATCTTAGGCATTTGATATTTTTTTCTTCTCATTCTCTACCAGTGCCTTGAATTTATTGAATATTTCTAATGCTTCGAATTCTTCTTTAAACATGTTAGCCATGTCATTCATGTGTAATCATATATTAATAACATAAAACAAACTTCACCTTATATACTTTTAGTTCTTGTAGGACCATAGATATTTGTATGAATCAACTTCAAAGCTCGGTCGTAGAGTATTCCTTTGACTTGAATTATCTTCTTGTTTGTTTACAATGCAGAATGCTTTGCAGAGAGTATCTGCTAGTTTTATAATTTTCGACATATGTTTCACACACCCTTTAGCACTTAGTTTTACCAAGTTCTCAAAGCTCATGCGTCCAAGTCTCTTGTGCCATAGCCAACTGTAATCAACCTTGTGAAACATTTTTCATTGTTTATTTCATTTAGCACATACATGTTGTTCTTTTGTCCTTTTGGATTTTGCAACTTTCTTTCCTGTTTTTCCATTTATGATATCACAACCTTTGTCATGAAAGATCATATTGTATCCCCTTTTGCACATTTGACTCACACTTAACAAATTTTGCTTGAGACCTTCAACATATAGAACATTTTCAGTTATGGTCTTTCCATTATCTAGACTCACGGTTCCTTTTCTAACTCTATTGGCTGAATTTTTATCACCAAATATCACAACACAAATTGCATTGTTTGACAAAGAAATGAATTTACTTTTGTCACCTGTCATATGATTAGAGCATCCACTATCTAGATACCATATTTTATCTTCATTTTGCACATGAAATGCAGTTTGTACTATTGAGCAAGACTCTTTTCTCTTGTTTTCATCTTTCTTTACAACATACACCCATTTATTTTGTTTAGGAGGTTCTTGTTTACTTGTTGATGCCTCATTTATTTTCTTGTAATAATTGTAGTGGACATCATTATAGTTTTTTCTAGTGTAATATGGGCCAAAGTTTCTTCTATAGCCTCTAGAGAATTTTCTACACTTAACAGCCTTATGTCCAAAATGATTACATGAATAACAATAACCATAGAAAGAATGTGGGTACATGTTTAAATAGTTGATTCTAGGAATAGTATTCCTTCTCTTCTTGAATTTACTAAAATCTTTATTTACAATAGAAGATGTGCTTGGAGTTGATGTAGTCTTGTTTCCTTTATTCTTTGCAGGCTCCTTTCCTTACTTTATTCCTTGAAACAAATCCTTAATTATCATTTTTATCACAATGGATGCTTATTATACCAGTCAAAACATTTGAACTCTTCTCTATCTTTTCATACATAATTAGCTTGCTTCTCATTTATTCCATCTCAATTTTTAGTCACTCTAGTTTTGAGTTCAGTTTTTGCATTCATCCTCCTTTGATTTGTAAGATTTTGAGATCTTTCCCATGCTAAGTTTCAAGTTCTTTGAGTTCATTATCCTCTTCTTCATATTTTAGAGTTTGTCTTTCCTAAAAGATGTGGAATTTTTCTTCATAATCTTTCAATGTGCACCTAATATTTTGATTCTTTCTTTTACACAATTTTAGTTGTTCAAGAGCACATACTAATTCAGATTTAAGATTTATTTAGGATTCTTCTTCATCAAAGTATTCAATGTCAAATATATTCTTTCCTTTGAAACTAAATTCTTCAGGTGCATCCATGGCCATAAACAAACATTCAGACTGATCTTCATCATTTTCATTTTTAGATATACCTAGGTTTCTTGAATCGAGACCCACTCGATTCCTCTTTTGAATAGAAGTTCCTTTTGTTCTTAAATAACTTCTTATTGCTATTTTTATTTTTATACCTAGTTTATTTCTTGTGCTTTTTATTATTTTCCTCTTCATGTTAAGATTTTTCTTCTTTGATTTTATTTGGAATTTTAATAGAAAAAGACCTACTTGTCCACATGTGAAGCATTTGAAAGGGAATTTTCCCTTATACTTACCTCGAAACTCTTTTTAGTCTTCTTGAGAACATCGATTCAATATTTTTATCCTCTCAATATAATTCTTCTTCTTCTTCTTCTTGGGTGAGTCTCTTTCTTCACCTTGAATACAACCTCTTTCTTGGTAGTCTTGGTTCCTATCATCATCATTTCATATGTTGCAATAATTATTTATAATTCATCCATTGTCGAATCTTCACGTCTTTGGCTTCCTTTACCAATGAAACCTTTACATCAAATTTTCAAGTCAGGGATCTCAGAATATTTTGAACAATAACAAATTCTTCTAACTTCTCTCCTAGGCCTCTGATCATATCAATAACTTCATCTATTCTCTACATGTAGGCAGTTATACTCTCATCATATTTCATTTTCATAATCTCAAACCGAGCTCTCTAGGTGAGCAACTTTGCTAATTTTACCTTTTCATGTCCTTCATAAATACTCTGAAGTTTATTCCAAATATCCTTTTATGTTGTGCAATGCATGAATTTTACAAATTCAATTTCGGTCAAACCATAAAGGATGGCATTAATGGCTCTAGAGTTGCATTCATATCCTTCTTTATCTTCTCAAGAAAGTATTGGTGTGGCTAGAGGGTTGTATCATTTCTCAATGCATTCCTAGATATAAAAACAAAGTGACATCAAATAATTTTTAATTATTATTCTCAAGAATGCATAATTTGTTCTAGTGAAGAGAGGGGATGTTGAATGACAAATCGCCTTTAGCTTGATTTTTTTCTATGCTTGTGAAAAGAGGATCTCCTTAAAGATGTTAAAGCTGATAGAAGGAAAATTTTGATACCAATTGTTAGAGATCACAAGCACTGAGAGGGGGATGAATCATTGCATGGAGTAAAATCAATTTCTGTGGTAATACTTAATCCACAATTTCTTAAATCGAGTAAGTACTATATCATGTTCATTTCATCAAACATAAATTAGACAGAAAAACACTATTTACACATAATTTATAATGGGAAATCCTTCCAGGAGAAAAACCCACTAAACCAATGATTTATTAGGAGAACCAATTCCAAAGATTATAATGGTTTCCATTGAGTACCCACAAATGAATTTAGAAAACACCAACATACAAGGAGCACCAAACCCTAATTTAATCTACTACAATTGATATTTTTCAGGAACCAACCCAAAAGAAGGCTACAACCACATGAATATGCTAAGTTACAACTTAGACTTTTTATTTTTACATAATTTTTTTGATCATCTAGTTACAAATATTACTCACACAATAGATTATGATGACTCTTCTCGTATTTGTTTGTATTTCTATTATGTTACTCTCTCTTCTTCTCAATTGAATCAACCCCTCTTGTTGAATTAATCTTCCACACCGATGTAAGCTTCTCATGTGATATGTCTTCTCTACTTCATCTATCTACTCTTCTCCATCCTCTTTGTCACTCTTTTCTTTATGTTTCTCCTTTATCTTGAATGCATCATCTTCTCACATGAGAAACACATCTATTGGCATCGAATTTGATCCTTATATGAAATCGAACCATTCCATCACTTCCTTTAGTGGGCCATGCACTCCTCCTTATTTGTTTCCTAAAAATATGATTCATTAAATGAATACAACTAACTTCAATTTTTTCTCTTGCTATATTTGGCTTGATTTCACATTTTTATTTAAATTCACAAGAAAATATTTATTAGTTGATACCTAAAAATAGATTTCTCATATTTCTAGAATTTACAACCTGATCAAGATGAGCGAGCTATTTTATCCTCTCGATATTTAAATTCACCTTAAAATGAAGAATCACTTTGAGAGCTGCAACTATATTTCCACAAAGTCAATGAGAATTAAATGAGGACAATAAGAACTATAGGTTTCTTCATTGTTTGTGGAGCTAAAGTCATATGCTCATCCGAAATCACTAGATAATTGAATCGCCATCGATTTTGAAGAACAAAATATCACTTGTACATTTTTAGATCTATTTGATTGTTCTTGAGCCCGTCCACCCATCTTGTTTAATCTCATGGATTTTATAAGATTCTTTGACATTTTCCTTTATATTGCGGCTCAACTTTGATTTGTGACATTTATTCTTTCTTGGAATATTTTAGTCATCTGCGCCTTTTCTTTTCTTCTAGCGAATTTTACAATGTTACGTGGCTTTCTTCGTGTCTCGCCAACTTCCCGTGACTTTGTTCCATGTCCACAACTCAATCTTTTTCCTGTGGATTTTATCACTTTCCATGGATATCTCCACTCCTTCGTGTCCTTTATATTTCTTCATGGCTTCTCTATTTTTCACATATTTTCCCTTTACTCGTGGCTTCCACAAGACCTTCTTAATCCCACATCTTTCCTTTAGATGTTTCATAGTTCCATGTGATCTTCTTTCACATCCGTGGATTTACCATTATCACTCGTGGCTGATGTTCTCTTTTCTTTGGTGGCTTAATCCTTTTACACGCGCCCTTTACTAAACTTCCACAGCCTTCCCATAGACTTCGACGACTACTTCAAGACTTTGACAACAACTTCAAGACTTCAACGGCTAACTCCTTATGTCCATGGCTTTCACAAAAATGATTAAGTCCCTTAGAGATTATACTTGATCATTGTGAAGCCTCTATGAGCTAACACTACCAATCAACCTTCATCTTTCTCATTTTCTCACTTTATCAATTGATCATTTTGCCATCAATGTCACTTGAAATCAAATACTTTTCCCATCAATTCAACTTGACATCAATGATAACACATATGATAATGAAAAAGGTCCAACAACCTACCTAGTTTAAATTCTTAAACTATGTGCATTCTCTTTCCGATGATTTCTAATGGCATGTTGCATAGGACAAAAAACTTCTCATCTCCGGTGTTATCACTGGGTCACAAAGCACTTCGTGCATATACTTGAACTCACAAAGTGTGATTGGATAACATGGGTACTATCTCCAAGTTTTTGGACTTGCTACTTGAGATAGACCTCCGAGAGAAAGGTTCTTCGCTCCTAAACTACCCGCCACAATCTACTCTAATGCAGTGATAAGCTAACTATTCTAATCTAAATTTCCAAGGGACCAGGAAAGGGAATGCATAAAATGAAAGCCTACACTAAAGCGGTGATACACCGAGAAAAGGAGGATGTGAGAGTAGTCTCCAAATGTGTGAAATACAGAGGCAAAGTGCACACTAGAAGAGGTGATGACAGCTTCTCCATAATCTAGCAAAATGCATTCACAAAGAATATTCTAAGCACACACAATGATAATGAATTCCTGCAAGAACATAATAATAGACACAATATTCTTGTAGAAAGATAAAAGGGGCAAGAATAATGCAAGAAACCACAAATAGGGAAGATACATCCACAAACTTTGTATTTTATTGCTTCCCTGGTATGCATAGTTCATTTATTACAAGATAAGGGCTGGATCACCATGCAAGGAGTCCACTACAAGGGCTCCTGCAACACAATGGCTTCACAAAGCAATTTTGGCAGAGCTTTGCTACCCAAAACTCCCTCCTTTACAATGAGCCCAACACTCCAATTTATAGAAAAATGAGAAGGAGAAGAGAAGGGAAAGTGGAAATCTCAAAATCTATCCTTCAACCACCTGTAGAGAGGCATTAAATTGAGTGAAATGTTTGAAAATTACTTGCAAAAGGCTCCCCCATACTATCCCATGTGCTACAAAGCACAGAGAAAGAATGATGACCATGCCTCTTAATTGCACTCCCACTACCAAATAAAACACTGCTTCGAACCTGGCCACGTTTCCTCAAAAATCTCAATCAATTTCTTATCAAATCTAGAATTTATTTATTGCTGTGCATCATGCTCGTAACCACAATTCCAACGGTACTAATTTTGTGCGATTGCGTTAAGAAATGCAAAATTTATGGCCTTCGAGTGCGGGCAGCTATTTTGGGTCTAGCGCGTTTTATCATTCGATTTGAAATGAGCATTAACTGACTGAAGCCGAACACGTTTCCTTCATTTAAATATATCTACCCTCATTAAAAATAAGAAATCCAGTTTCTATGGCATAGAGGATGTCGTGCTCGTTCCAGAAAGTCCAATTTTATCAAAATCGGAGCTCGGAGTCAAAAGTTATGGCCGTTTGAAGTTTCGGACCAAACGTTGACTTTTCTCCTCTGTCTTCGGCCATTTCGGTTTTTCGCATCCAAAGTGCATCCCTTTGTCCCAAATTTCCCAGTGCTTTGTGTGGGACAAATTCTTCCAAACCGCCCGAAATGGGCTTCCATGTTCCTTTTTCGCACGGTGACACATGGCGTGATCTCGATTGGCTTTCGGCTCCTTCGACACACTTTTCGCCCCACGCATCCCTCTCGCCCCATTTAGCTCGATCTTGAAGTTCCTGTTTCGGCTGAACTTGCCGGGTTTGTGTACTCGCGGCCCACATGTCCCATTTGCTTTTGACTGCGTCTAGGAAAAATTTTCCCTGATTCGCGATTAAGCCTGGGCCGGTTCGCGTACCTTTGTCCCGTAGGCCCGGACCGAAAGTTCTCATTTTGGCCGATCCCGGCCAGTTCACGTACTTCAGCGTACCTTCGGCCCAACTGTTCCGGGATGCCTTGACTCATTTCGCGAGATCCGGCGGTTCGCGTCCGGATGTCCCAACCGTCCCGATTATTGCAAGGACTAGGACTTAGCCATTTTTATGATTTTTTCTGGCCCGAGCTTGTTTTTTGCAATTTTTTACATTTTCTCAGAACTTGCTCTCTTCTTCTTGGACAGGGGAGTTAGAAAAAATATGAGGGGACCCTAGAAATATGAATTTTTGCCTGGACTCAATATAATTGCTTGGGACAAAAGAATTTGATGCATGTTATCAAAATTACCTTGAGGGGTGAATTTTGGATAACACCAGATTTAATGGAGACATTTTTGTGGGTGGAAGATCTATCTTCACTCACTAAACAATTCAAATTCAAATTTCTCTCTCGTCTCTCTCTTTTCCATTCTCATGTTCTAAAAATGTAAATCTAGGGCACATTTTAAGGGTTATCTTATTTTTAATTTGCATTCTCTACCTTGGATTCACACATTTTCTTTCCTTCAGACCTCTACATCTTCACATTTTGTAAGATATTTCTAACCTCTACTATGTAAATGTGATGGATACATTCTTAATGAAATTCATATGTGGTGTTTTCCCTTTGAATGCTCTACGTTCACCATGGATTTTTTCCTTTGTTTTCCTTAAGTTTTATTCATTCGTATTTCATAAACTCGTGTTTTCATTAAAGTTTCTACATTCAAAATTGTTCTATGTCTTTCAAGGTCAAATTTGAACCCTATCTTAGTTTTTCTACATCATCATTTTTTCCTTTTTCAACTTTACATTTCTCTCAACCCTGGATCTTGTGTGTTTTATATTTATTTTAGATTTAGTTGCATTTTAATTAGTTTAGGTTAGTTTGTGTTGAGCTAGGAGAGAAAGAACAAACCTTCTCTAGAGATTTGTCTCGAGCAGTAAAGGTCCCAAACCTCAAGACAATCCCTTGTTAACCAAAGTATTTTATCTTCCATGATCAAAACAAGGGTGTTACTTCTAGTCTCTAAATGAAATATCATGAAAATTTTCCCCACTTACTATACTTATAACATTGTACAATTGACCATTCTTTGTAGTCAAATTGAATTTTATTACAATCATCACTATTATTGTCATTCCGTGATTGTTTGTCTATGGTGAAGGCTCGTGGTGGTGATGTTTATTTCGACTCTAATGTACTCTTACTCCTCAAATTACATGGGATAACCTTGTTTGAATCCCTTTTAAATTGAAATAACTCTCAAAACTATTTATTTAAGAGATTTACCATGGTGTGATTGTAAAGTCCATGTAAGTGATTTTATTTAATTTCTAAAATATAATTTTCACATTTCCCACATCCTAAAGTCAACAAAAAGGTCAACATTTAGAGAGAGAGAGACAGAGAGGGAAATTTAAACATATGAATTAACTATCTTCATTAACCTAAGTGGTTAACATATCCAAATCAAAATAAAACATATGTTTAACTCTTAATTCATGATTATGGAAAAATAATATTTTTTCATAGTTTTCTAAGTATTCAATCATGTTTCTTATATTATTAATGGTCGAAACACTAGCTCTCCCACAAGGCCATCTTACAATTAAAAACTTGTTGAAATTACAATTTTCCTCATATTGGGGGTTCTCAATCAAGTATTTAGTTAGATATCAACTAATTCAAATTTCTAGTTCTTGTTCAATTAATGCAGGATTGGATCCTCAATACATGTTACCAAAAGATGAGAGGGTCTACATCACTTTTTCAAATTCCTTCGTGTTCCTCATTCTCCTAGGGTAAAAGGGATTATTTTAAGTTTTCTTATCATACTTCAAGTTTAGAATAAAATGCAACACGGTGGTATCTAATGAAACAATCGATGGTATGAGGGTCGATGTAACAAGACGTAAAATACCTTTACATCCCGGTAGATATAACGAAATAATCAAATAATATTCATTGATCTTTTACATTATGTTGTCACAATGAATGGGGATAAATACAAAGCGAGACGGTTGTAAACATTACCATAATCGATAATGGAATAATAAATTATGCTAACATTCCCCCTTATTACATTGTTCATACAAAGATACATTTTCGATGATAGGTAATTTCCCCTTAATGAGAAAACCGCAAAGAGGGTCTTCACACAAGCATGTGTCTACATGGTCTTGATACACATGGTTTTTCTAAGGTTGACCATAAACCTAGAGGGACGGGAGCACTTTCCAACTGTTCACCTCGGTGGTTTTATAGGCTTACCACGAACCAATATGATTTTACCTCGGTGGTTTTATAGGCGTACCATGAACCCAAGAGGATGATACCTTGGTGGTTTTATAGGATTACCACGAACCCAACTTTGAGTACCATGCACTACTTTCAGTGCTTTTCTACTCCCCATGACGCTCTTCTAGTTTAGAGGTCCCAAACAGGAAACTATGCACCATCTGCACTTTATTGAACAACCAAACAACATAGGAAAAACAACAAACAATACTGAAAAATATTCCACATTCACTTCTAAGAATCATAGCAATCATGTTCTTAGTTGTAGCCACTGATGTTGATTGTCGTTTAGCCAATCTTCAACAGCAAAGGAAACAAATCACTGCCACTGGATGTTGCCCTTGACTAAGTCATTTTCACCCATAATGTGAAATGTGAATACTGAGAAATAAATCACATCAAAGAACATGCTCTAGAAAATGATGCTCCAGAATAATCCATTTTCAGCATCCGATCACAAAACAACAAAACACGGAACAAAATAGAAACTGAAATAAACACAAACCAAAAATTGAGGAATAGGTCCTCAATACCTTATTCTGCCACAATATCTATCGGTGGCCTCATCACTTGTGGCTTGCAAGAGGTCACTAGATTTCCTCTAGCCTCCATTTTCCTCCGTCCTCATGTGTCTATGTTCGCTACTTACTTCATTATGGTTATGGTGATAACCTCTTCTCCCTCGTCATACATAGTTTTACAAGATCCATTATTCCTATTATTGAGTATCTTTTTTGTAAACATCTTTCCAAGTACCATTGTCAACCTCATTTAAATTAAGGATTTTAACAATCTCGATTGAATGTGCATGTGCTAAATTAGAACAGTTTGATGCCGACTTAAAAATGCATTTTCTTGATGAATGAGAATTTTTAGAGGGTTTAGTTCGAGACATCCCTGACGTCATACAAGCAATTTTCCTCACAAATCCTCCAATGGAAACCATCTTGATTCTGCCATGGGAATGATAAGTTATTCTCCGTTGCTTTTGTTCTTGGTTCATATAGTGCATCAACATCAATTTCGTTAACCTCTACATTGCTTTCTTCGAATTTAAATCCATGTACTATTCTTCATAAAATTTGATTCATTCGAACACATAAAATCCTTCAACACATATTCACTATGCAATAAAGGCATATAAATAAATGAAAATAGTTATGAGCAATCGGTGCATGAAACGGTTATGCAAATACCTTCCTCCTGCTGCGTGTCATCCTTGTCCACTTCGTTTGTATTTATATCATTCCTTTTGCGTTTATAAAATGCTATTCTTCCTCTGCGAGTTTGATCCTTCAACCTATATTAAGGTCCTCTATCTAAGAACAACTCTTTCAACAATTCTCCATGCTACATCACCTTCAATGTTTGAAGCCTCAAGCATCTGAAGCAACGTCAACCACCTCCAACAACCTTCTGCACTCCTCCTTACGGCTCTGCCCTCCCCGCTCTGATACCAATGATGGTATGAGGGTCAGATGGAACAAGACAGAAAATACCTTTACATCCTGGTAGATATAATAGAAATAATCAAATAATATTCATTGATCTTCTACATTATGCAGTCATAGCGAATGGGGATAAATACAAAGCAGAGATGGTTGTAAACAGTTACCACAACCGAAAATGGAATAACAAATTACGCTAACAACTTGAATATTAATTTCTTGAATCCTCTATCAATATTCCTTCTACTTCCACTTGAATAGAATGATGTTAATCTTACATGATGAGGTCTCTAGTTAAAAAAATTCATTATAAAATCACACAATTCTCAATGGTAGTATCAACAAGCAGTAAGGTTTATAATCGAACAAGTTTCATTTATAAACACACATCAGTTTGTACATAAATGCATCAATATATTATATAAGGATATGACTCAAGGTCAACATTATAATAACTCATAGGGTGGACAACATTTATCTAAATGAAAAGACACAAATTTTTCTGTACATTTTATTAAATAAGTAATTTCCATAAAGAAAATAATAGCATAGGGTAAGTGCACCAAGTTGGGGGGCCAAAATGGGGTCTTAAGTGGACGCATTTTTCTGAAAAATAAAAAACTTCAACTTGTACAAGTTTTTTCAAAGAGTTACACTAAAAATTGGAAGATGTTGTATAAACATGAATCTTAGAATTTTGAGTCTACCTTCTAAGCTATTAAGTTTTATTGAAAAATGATACGTTTAAGTGGGTCAAATAATTAAAATAACAACAGTGATCCTATTTTTTTAAAAACATAACAAAGTGACTTTCATGTCCCCACCATTTTTTGAGAACCATTTAGTATTTTTGAAAATCCTTTAGTAGAAAGATAGCTAGAGCATCTAGTTTTGGCTACATTTTTTTCATATTTTTAAGTGAGGATTTATTTTCTTATGATTTTTCTAGTACAAAAAGTTTAAATTTAAAAATAATGTAGCTTGAACCATGCCCAACCTAACAACCTAAAAAATTATCAAAAATTAGATTTTTTTTGAATGTGTATAGAATTTGTCCTTGTTTAGGATAGTATAATTTTTTTCGATTTCGATGAGCAAAAAAAAAAGATATATGATGAAAGATAGACATGTTTAAACTTCAAAATCTAGCTATAAAAAGGCATTGTTAGATAATAAATAACACCGAAAACCTTATATTAGTCAATAAAATGAAAAATTATATTTTTAGAAAATAGATAGACTAATCTACGTGGTGGTATAAATTTTTAAAATGAATCGATCATTTTATGTTTATTTATCATGGTGAAAGTAGATTTTTGCATTTTCCTACAAAAACACACGTTTTTTTATGTTTGTGGAAAAGTCCGTGCCTTAGGCCTTGGGATCTAAACTAGATCTAAGCCTCGAGGCATGACTTAGAAAAATTTAAAACATAAAACGCATACGCACTATAATGTGAACACGTTATAATGCATAAGCATTTTTCATATTATGAACATAAGTATGTGCTTTTAAAGCATGCTTGTATTTACAAAAATAAATGTTTAAGTATACGTATGTTTGAAAATAAGAAATTAGGGTCACTCTGCACCTTATGGAACTAGTCTCATAACTCCATTAGTCACGGTTTAGGAGATAGTTTGTTATAGTATAATTTGGTCATTACATAGGTGATTTCAAGGATTTCAAGCATTCAACCTAAAGCTTTTACGCAGTTTAAATTCTACAATCGATGTCTGTAAACCATAAACCCAAGGAACTAAACCTAAACCATAAACCCTAAAGTATGATCCCTAAACCCTAAAACCTAAACCATAAACCTTAAACCCTAAATCCTAATCCCTAAACCATAATTCGTAAACATTCTCGCCTCTTACCCATGAGCCATATACTCTAAGCCCTAAAACGTAAACGTTAAACCCTAAACCCTAGACCCTAAACCATGAACCATGAACCATGAACCATTAGCCCTAAACCCTAAACCCAAAAAAATAAATCCTAAACCCGAGCTCTAAACCATAACCTATAAGCCCTAAATCCTAAACACTAAACCCTAAAACTTAAACTCTATGATGTAAACCATTAACCATGAGACCTCAAACCGTAAACCCTAAAAATAAAATAATAAACCCTCAACTCATGTGAACACTAAATCATAAACCCTAAAACATAAACCCTAAACCATAAACCTTGAACCCTAAGCCGTAAACCTTAAACACTAAATCCAGAGCCCTAAGCTCTAATCTGTTAAACCTTAAACTAGTAACTTTCAATCCTAAACCTTAACCCATAAACCATGAACCATGAACCCTAAACCCTAAAACCTAATCCCTAAACCCTAGAATATAAACCCCGAGCCTTAAAACATATACCCTAATCCTTGATCCCTAAACCCTAAACCTTAAACCCTAACCCTTAACTCTTAAATATAGAGCCCTAAGCTCTAACCCCTAAACCTTAAACTTGTAAATTTGAACCTTAAACCCTGAGCCATAAACCATGAGCCATGCACCCTAAACCATAAGCCCCAAATCCTAAACCCTAAATCCTAAGCCTTGAACCCCACACCTTGATCTTTGAGCCCTAAACATTAAACCATGTACCCCTAAGCCCTAAACCCTAAACCCTAAGTCCTAAACCATAAACCCTATATCCTATGCCATAAATGTTAAATCCTAAACCCTAAACCTTAAACCATGAGCCCTAAATGCTAAAACCTAATACTTAAAAACTAAAAAAATAAATCCTAAACCTTGACCCCTAAAACCTAAACCCCAATCACTAAATCTTAAACCCTAAACCCCGAGCCCTAAACCCTAGATCCTAAACCTTAAAACCTAAGCCCTAAAAACTAAACCCTAAACCCCGAACTTTGTGACCTAAACCTTTAACCCTGAGACCTAAACCCTAAACTATAAACCCTAAAACATAAAACCAAAATATTAAACCGTAAACCTGTGAACACTAAATTATAAACCCTAAACCCCGAAAACTAAATGTTAAACCCTAACCCCTAAACCCTAAACTTTGACCCCCGAGTCTTGAACCCTTAACCCTAAACACTAAATCTAGAGCCCTAAGCTCTAATCCCTAAACCTCATATATTTCCAGTAGGTCTTATGAGTGAGTTCATCTTTTTAATATCTTTGGACCATATTTCCTAATCTTGTGCCTAGAACCATCATTGAGTATACTTATACAACTACCTTGTTTATGAGAGGTGGGACAAGAAAGTAAATGGATATGACATCTACCTTATGCTTTGAAAACATATTACACATCTCTACCAAACTTGTTTCTCCCCACATATACTTGTTCTCTTGAATGTCAATTTCTTCACACTCTAAAAAAAATTCACATTTCTCATATTTCCATGTATGGTATTACGCAAGGTAGGATGACCCATGGATGATTTCAAAAGCACCATAAAAAAAGGGTTATTCATCAATCCTAGTGAAGGGTGTGATGTGATTTCTAAAAAAATTGAAATTCATATAGATGTAGAGGTCATAACACAAATTTACAAATATATCTATTGTTATAAATGGAATCAAGTACATTTCTCCCTATATCCAAGGATCGAGGACTACTCGGGGTCTATGGTGGGATTGGAAATTCAAGAATCTTTGAGTGTTTGAATTATAATGTTGTTGCATGCATCTGGAGAAACATTTTCAAACATTTTAGTAATTCATCTTGGAAAATAAACTTGAACCTTATAAATCCTCTCAAATTACCATCTTACACAAGCACTGGACATATCAGTCTTTATTCTTCAAATGAAACCTTCGTTCCCAAAAACTTACAACTAAAATTATTTTTCAAAAGTGCATCAAAAACATATCTTTATACCAAATTGTTCTTGGATATATGGCATTTCCCTCCTTCAAAATATCAACAGATGAAAGACATCAAATTGTGATGAATCTCTTTGAATGTTCTACCTAGGAAGAAGATGAACCCTTTTTAGTTGAATACTATGTGTTAATACTAATAAGAATGGGTAAGACACAAAACATTACAATGAGTGAAATAGTTCCCATGTGATGGGAAAAATAATATAGATGTATTGGGTAAAATTTATTTGTACCGAATTGTTCTTTGATATATGTAATTTCCCTCCTTCAAAATATTAGTAGATGAAAAAAATCAAATTGTGATGAATCCCTTTGAATTTTTTTGCCTACAAAGAGGATGAACCTGTTTTTAAAATACTCTTAGTCAATAATAATAAGAATGGGTAAGACATAGAACATTACAAAGGAGTGAATGGGAGAACCTAAACTGAGCCCTAAACTTTGTGCCTTAAACCATGTGCCCTAAACCCCTGAACCCTAACCCCTAAACCTAAACCCCGAACCCAAATCCTCGAGCCTTAAACCCCAAACCCTAAATCCTAAATCCAGGCCCTTCAACATTAAACCCTAATCCTTAAATACTAAATCCTCAACCCTCAACCCTAAACCTTAAACCCCGAGCCCTAAACCTAAACCCCGATCCTTGAGCCCTAAACTCTCAATCCTAAACCATAAACCATAAAATTTAGAACTTAAACCATGAGCCCTAAACCCTAAACCATAAGCTCTAAATCCTAAACCTTAAAATATAAACCTCAACCTCAACCCTAAACCTTGATCCCTAAACCATAAACCTTGAGTTGTAAACTGTTAGAAATAAAATTTGTCTTGTGGACAAATTGGTGGGTTTCAGATAAACCCTATGGGAATCTAAGTCCCTCTATTTTAACGGTAAAACTTTCGTAGGTTCATGCAGAAAAGGTGGATTTCAATGGTGGCCTTCGACAGAGATCCAACAGGGGCACTCCACCACCTCGTGGCAAAGCTAGCAATGTCTCACTAGAGAAGAAACTTTATCTTGGAAAGGGGAAGGGGAGTGGAAATGGAGGTAGGAGAAAACTAATGTTGTGAGTAGAATATCGATGCCACACACATTAATTAGATATTTAAATTACATGCATTTATAGTTAGAGAAAAATAAATCCGCTTTGAGAAGCTATAAGACCAAATAAAATTCATTGATCGCAAGGTATGAATCAATCCCTCAATCAAATTAGGAAAATATTCCTTCTTTTATTATTCAAGATAAAGCAGAATTTGTACAGAGTATTGAGAATAGAGGAAAATCTAAGGAGAAGGGAAAATAGAAGAAGTACGGTCTTTTCTATATTTTCTAGGTACAAAGCACTCTAGTATTTTTGAATTCAATCATTGACCCACTGGAATGGCTTTGAGGAGCCATTATATCTCATGCAAGAATGGTTATACCTTTACATGTAATTTACGACTCTTCAAATTCCTCTATTGAAAGAAAACGCTCATGGCGGGTTAAAAATCAGATCTTGCAACGCGAATGTTACATTTGATTTGCTAGTTTGAATACAGAACATTTGATTTTCTCTTATAACTTTGAAATCGGGCCGTCCACATGGTAGGAAGAGATTGGAGTGGGTATGGGGGAAATCCCTTTGCATTTTTTGATTTTTTAGAGATTTGGCAATTTGGAACAAATTGGCCCACACCCTCGCTTCAAATTTTTAACTTAGGCACGTGGCACGTTTTCATTAGAAATGGGGTCACGGCCCTTTTCTCAACATTTTAACCTTTTTTGGAAAAAAGGCTCAAAAACTCAAAGTTCTCTGCCATTCCGCTCTCCCGCTTTGACTTTTCAACGACAGAAGCTTGTGGAACATTTTCATTGAAATGGGTTTCAGAGCCCTTTCTCAACATTTTAACCTTTTTGGAAAAAGGCTTAAAAAATAAAATTTCTTAATTGTTCTCGCTCTCTTGCTTTGAATTTTCAATGGTGGGTCCATGACCTTGGTTGAGCCGCGGATCATTCTAGAACTTTTACTTGACTTTTGGGAATTTGGTTAAATTTCCAAAATTCCCCCGATGGCCCACTCTCCCACTTTGAATTTTCAACTGTGGGCTTCAACTTTGACTTTTTCCTTTATAGCCTGATCGGGCTACGGTCACTTTTTAACTTTTCACCTTTTTTACAAAGAGGCTCAAAAACACAAATTTCTCCACTGACCCGCTTCTAATTAGGTATGTCCACATACTTGTGGATGATGGGGCCAAAATTTGATGGGGAAGAAAATGCCCATCATTCCCGACTATGGGAAAATACACAGAGGAAGAGAACTTCATCATTTTGAGTCCAATTTTTGAATTTCCTTCATGAGCTAGAGGCATGGAGGAAAAACAATGATTTGACAACCCAGGCCATAGAACAAGCAAACAATTTCGATCAAAAATGATATTGTAAAGAGGATATTATGTGCATAGACCTGGGAGATGGAGAATTTCTCAAAATGAGAAAAATAGAGATTTAAACAACACTAGGGCACAGATTTTTCTATTTCTTCAAACTTTCAACTTGGCTTAAATACTTTAGGAGGGTGAGAGCTCGAAATTTTGAATTTAACTTGGAAAATGAAAAGTAGTTTTCAGGAGACAACAACTAGCTCTAGCTTGGGGACATGGCATGGACTGAGCATGATGAAGACATGGTATGAGGATCTAGAATCTCAATTTTTAAAATCGTATAATGTTGACCAGTGCCTTATCCATTGGGCCTTATAGAGTCATGTACAATTCTAAGAAATAATGGAAGAAGGAGGAACACACAAACCTAACCACACACAACAAAAACCAAAAAAAACTAAACTCAAACCACACAACTGAAAAGGGAAAAACACACCTATGAAAACACATGTGGTACAAAGAGGGGGACAACCCACTTTCACTGATGATACAACTTCAAGTCTTGCCCGATTCAAGGCAATTCCAATGGCATTCCATCCAAGTATGAGAGGAGAAAACATTCTCACCAAAAGATCTATGAATTTGGAATGGGCCCGACCACAATGAATCAAAATTTTCATGGCTTCCCTTTGGGTCTCTTCTCTTGTCCCATAGCAGGAAAAAATCTTCTACTTTGAAATTGCTTACTTTTTTCTTCTTGTCAAAAACTTTCTTCACTCTCAACTGATGCTCCTTAATTCTATCCACCACTTGGCATCTGCTTTCTTCCAAACTTCTCTAGGAAGAGGATTATCTTGTCAATGGAGTCTCTGTATTGACCATTTTCTATTTCTTGCAACAACTTGAGAGTTGGCATCTCAATTGTGAGGGGAATCGACATACCTATTTCCTTCTTATGGGTGATCCTATTGTCCCACAATGCATCATATAACTTCTTGTGCCAGTTCCTTTGATTCTCATCTACCATCTTGTGAGTAGTGGTCACAATGTTCTTATTGCTTGAATCATCTTGCCCATTTACATGTGGGTAGTAGTCGGAGAAGAGTGAGATAGGGAGATTATAAAGCCATAACAAAACTCTCTGAGCTCCTTGGAAGAGAAATAGGTGGAATTGTCTACAACAATTTTCTATGGTATTCCAAAATGAACAATAATATTCTCCTTGATGAAGTTGCATATTGTTTCAAAGCTGGCTTACTTGGTCGGGATGGCTTCCACCAATTTAGTGAAGTAATTAGTTGCAGTGAGTACATAAGTATGCCCTACACTAAAATGAGGATTCAAAACACCAATAAAATATATCCCCCTTTGTTTAAATTGTTCTTCAATCACCACAAGCTTGAGTGGCAATGCAGCTAGTTGTGGCTTTCCAAAAAATTGTTGGCATGCTTTGCATTTGGAAACCCAATCTTGAGTGTCTACTAAAGATGGAGGGCCAATAATATCTCCCTCTGAGGATATTATGTGTGGTGACCATTGCTGAGAAATGTACACCAAAATCTTGATCATGATATTCCCGAGTAACTTTTTCTTGTTGGTCCTTATCTACACACCGGAGGAAACAACCATCTAGGCATCTCTTGTAAAGTGCATGATTCCGGATCACAAACTTGGGTGCATTTAGCTTGAGTTTCCTTCTTTGTTTTTAATCAAAATGAGGAGGGAATTATCCATAAGTGAGGTAGTGAGAAATGTCAGCATACCACTCATCGAGTAGTGGTGACAAAGAACGCCTTTGGACTATCTCCTAACAAAGTTGAGAAAACACTAGCTTTTTTCTCCTGCTGATCCTTGAGAGCTTCATCTTCAACAATCAACTTGCACAAACCATTTCCTCTTACCAGATTAGAGGGTATAATCTCCAGGTCATACTCTTGGGTCTTTGCAATCCAACTTCCTCTCTTAGCCCCAGGATCTTGTTGAGTCAAAATGGACTTGATTGCACTTCCAGGGACCATCACCACTATATGGGAATTGAGAATGTAGAATCTGAAACTTTTAACAGCTTTGACCACTATGTAGGCATGTTTCTCTAATTAGATGTAATTTATCTCATGATTCTTTAAAGGATAGCTCATGAAATCGATGGGTGCTTCCAAACCTTCATCATTTTTCTTCTCGAATAAGGACAACAGAGAGTGTATGTTACGATGCATATCAATAGATGATAAACTCCTTGTTGAAATCTAGAGATATAAGAGTTGGAGGTTTGGAAATGGCTTTCTTCATCTCCTCAAATGGTTCTTTCCCTTCCTTATTCCACTTGAAACCTTCTTGAGGCTTCATCATGGAAGTTATATGCTTAGTCAGCCTGTAGAAAACTCGGGCACAAAACGATGAAGAAAGTTTACCTTCCAAACAATGAATGAACTCCCTTATTCTTGGTTAGTAAGGATAGTGATTGGATAGCTCGATCCTCTCGGGATCAATGTGAGATCCATGTTTGTTCATAATGTGTCCCAAAACTTACCTTCTATGACTCCAAAAATGCACTTCTTTGGATTTAGAGAAATGCCACACTTTCTACACCTTGTCGAGAATTGCTCTAAATGACATATATGATCTTCCCTCCTCTTTGAAAAACCGCGAGGTCATCAAGGTAATTGATAATGTAATATTTCAAATATTTGAAGTCCAAGTCCATTGCTCTATGGAAAGTGGCCCCATCATTAATCAAGCCAAAAGGCATTCCATTGTAAGAAAAAGTGCCCCAAGGTGTTGTGAAGGTTGTTTTGCTGCAATCTTCTTTCGCCATCTTGATTTTGTGTTACCCCGAGAATCCATCAAGAAAAGAGAGTATTTAAAATCCAATGACTTATTACAAAATATGATCCATGATTAGAAGAGGGTAGTTATCCTTGAGAGATGCCCGATTCAGATTTCAAAAGTATACATAAATCCTTATTTCCCCATTCTTCTTCCTTATTGACACAATGCTAGCCACCCATGTTGATTGGTGGATGGGGAAGATGATTCTAGCATTAAACATCTTTTTCACCTCTTCTTTGATAACATCAGCAATATTTGGATTTTAGGGCCTTTATTTTTTCCTGAAGGGCTTAACTCCTTGCTTCAAAGGAATAGAGTGATGCATTTCCTTTGGCTAAAAATATTTGAGTTCATCATAGGAATAGACCAAGACATCTAAGTACTTTTAGTAGAGCAACAAACTTTCTCTTCTCTTCTGGTGAGTAGCATTTAGCAATGTTAACCATCCTTGGATTCTCTAAAGTGCCAATTTTTTCTTGATCAAAATCAGATGGGCACCAAGAAGACTATTTTTATTTCTCTTGGATGAACTCGTCATGCTTGTCAAAGAGGTCTTCTAAAGAAACTAGGCCTTTGCAGATTTTGTTTGCTTTTAGTTTGATAACTCCCTCTTCATCCATTTCATCAATTCCTTTCTTCTCTTATTTGGGGACTGATTCACAAAGTGTGGGTTTTCATTTCATTCAAAGAAAATATTATTGAAGTTATCCCTTTATTCCGAGAAGGGTAGGATCTAATTTTCATCATTGAAGACCTGCTAGGTGATTTACATTATCTAGTACGCAAGGCTTTGAACACCATCTCAATGGTCACTTTATCCTTGCAAAAGAAGGATGCAAAGTGTCACTAAGGAAGTCGACACTCGCTTAGAGATTCAGCCTTTTCATTCTACTACCTAGGGATAGCTTCAATGGAGAATGCATCAAAGGATTCAATGTAGTCCCACACTCTATTTCTATAGTGCCTGAGTCTAAGGTTTTTCACCTGATATTACTAGTGGACATACTTTAGCATAACCTTTGCATCTCAAATTCTTCATTACCATGTCCTCTCGCTTCATTCATGCCTAAGAGTAATGCTTCATACTCTACTGTATTATTTGTATTGTCAAATTGCAGCTTGTAGGAAAAAGGATATACCTCATTGGAGAGAGAGTATAATACTACACCAGATCCTGAAGTTGCTCTGGAATGACTACCATCAAACTCCATTGTCCAGATTCGCCTTCTTGTTCCTCCATGAGAAGTGGAAAATCCTCTTCCTTTCGTGATGTAAGGAGGTAATTTCCAAGCCCACAATTTATAAAAAGGATATCACTTCTTGGATCATCATACTTCCTTACTTGTGAACTTCATTTTTCTAATTGGTAGTAGCTTATTCATTTATCCTTTCACTCGGGATAGTTACAGGATGACCAATCCATTTTTATTTCTCCACCTAGATATCTCGCAAAAACTTCTACTCACAACATACAAAAATATGTTGGAATGTCTACGCCACCAAAATGGTCGGGAGTATCTTCTTGTCGGTGGTAATCAACTAGCAACCTCGAGCATCCTTAATCCTTCCTACCAGTGGATCTTGTTTGGATTCCATTGAGTAGCATGTGTCATTTACCCTAGTCAAAGTGAGGCCAAGAGAATTTTCAAATTTGCTGCAATCACAATATCTAAGGCTTCAGTAATCTATAATGCAATTGTTTAGCTAGAAACCTTTGATGAGAAGTGACAGGTAAAAAGGCTCAACTCTGTTGGTGGTGGAGGCACTAAGGGATAGCATGTTTTGAGAAGATGGTGTGGGAAGTAAGCCTTTAGAATTAGAGATTGGGGATGAAGGGTTACCACCCTAGAATGCCGTGATATATCTGTCAAATTGGGCAGGATGTGTTTGTAGGTATTTAATTTCAAAGAGCTGGACTTTGGTTTTGCTAGCATGCTCTACAAATTCAAATGAAGTTATGGTAGATGAGGAAGAGGTTCCAACAGTGGATGAGGACTTAAATGGTAGATGTGTCATTACTTTTGGTGTTGGGTTCTCCTTTTCAAATGTAGCAATTGTCTTGGAAGGAGATGGGGGTGTAGCCTTTGATTGAAATTTAGATGTTCTTGTAGAACCAACATTTAGAAGAGAATTTCTCTTAACAACTTTTGAGTTGGGAGAAGAATCAGATAACTTACTTGGCACAACAGTGTGATCCTTGAAAACTGGTGAATCTGATTTCTCTCTAGCTGATTCCATGGAAGGTGGTAATGGTGATCCCCTGTTGATGATATTTTTGGTGGAGGCTCTAAAGAGCTATCTTCTTTGTTCTTCCCACTCTCTGTTGCAATCGCGCAGATGAAACACCATTCTTGGATTGTGCGAGTGAAAATGGCACATGAAAAACTTGGAGCTTCTTCATCACCTTCCTCCTCATCATCAATGTATTTAATCGTGCCATTTTTCATACCAACCTCTTCAATTTCAAAATAGCTTTCATAGTCATCCATGCTTTCTTCTTCAGTTTCCTCGATGTCTACTCCTTCTTCTCCCGGTTCACTAGTGTCACAAATGGCATTTACTAGTGGTGCTTCAAGAGCAATCATATAAGGAGGTGGAGAAATTCTTGGTCTATCAGGAGGATTTGGTCTCCTTGGAGCATTCCTCATTGTGATTTGTGACAAATACTTCTTCAAGGCAATTAGGTCATTTGCCATTTTTTGGAACATTGGATCAGGTGACTGAATTTGAACTCTGACCTTTTTGCTTCCGATTTGGTCCCTTCACTTTGCTAGAAAGAATTAGATCATCATCAGTCTCAATTGCAAAGTGTTGAACTTCCCTCAATGTTCTTGGTTGGGCTCTTCTAAGGAAGAAACCAACTTCTGATGGCAAAGCACTGATGAAGAACCTTTTCAAGTTATTTTCAAGGGGTACCACATCTTTTGGGATCCTTCTTGTCAACCTATCATACCTTGCTACAAAATCTCTCATTGATTCAGAGGTCTCCTTATTCATCTGAACCAATTAGACCAGCAGATCTTGACAATCTTCTATGCTCTTGAACCTATGTTCAAATGCACTTCTTATATCTTCCTAGCATGTGATAGATTTTGGGGGCAACATGTAGAACCATTCAACAGCTCTTTCTTGGAGTGAATCCACAAAGATCCTAACTGAAACATCTTCATTTTCAACTCCCAACACTCCACAAGTAGTGATGAATGTTGCTACATGTTCTTCAGGGAGCTGAGAACCATCCCCTCTGAATTTTGGAAAGTTTTTTCTCGAGCCTCTCGGTAGCTCATGGAGTGGTTGAGAAAGAGCCAATGGACCAGTGTTTCCTTGCCATGGTACATTAGGCTTATGTGCTTCATTATCCCATTCATGCTCATTTGATCCCGATCACCCATTCGTGTGTATTTCTATCTTCCATCCTTGCTTAGGATGTGGCTTCTACTATTGCTCTTTCATCTCGCCCTCGGCTTGAAGTGTCTTGATTTCTTCGCTGTCTTGCTTCTCTGTCTCTAGCTTCTTCTTCGTTCTTCACAACAGTGAAGTCTACAAGATTATCCTTTATGTAAGAAAATTCTTTGCCTAAAGGAATTGCAAGACTCATGTTCCCAACATGACCGGTTGCTTGAGAAGGAAGCCTCTGGATTCCAAGTAGCTCTTGTCTCCTTTGAAGTTCCTCAAAATGGGATCATTTTTCCCTCCTTGTCTCTCTTTCCGAGATGAATCTTCTATCCACCATCTTGAAGATCTATGCTCTTATTTGGGGTGCTATAATTTGTCTCTGCCTTTCTAATTCAACAACATGTTCCTATTCCAGTCCGAGAATCCTTGTGGCAATGAAGTAATGATTGACACTTCATCTATTATGCCAAATAGCTTCTCTCGATCTAAAGTAATGTCTTCTTGGATGTGAAAGAGTAAATCAGTCTCTCAATAGGAGGATTTCCTAGAATACATTGTATTTACATCCATGTAGTTTGTGTGATTATTCGATTTCTACAAACTATTCCTCTAGAATCTTTTTTTGTATTTTATGACTCGAGGTCATTTCTAGGTGTAGATGCTGCAAAACTTCCCCACGAGTAGGTGCAAAACTGTTGGTGAGAAAAATTGTCTTGTCGCCGAATTGGTGGGTTTCAAGCCAATGTTATGGGAATCTAATTCCCTCTACTTGAATGGTGCAACTTCCATACGTGCATGTATAAAAGGTGGATTTCAATGGTGGCCTTTCGATTAGAGATCCAACAGGTGCACTCCATCACCCCGTGGCAAAGCTAGAATGCCTCACTAGAGAAGAAACTTTGTCTGGAAAGGGAAGGGGAGTGGAAATTGAGGTAGGAGAAAATAATGTTGTGCGTAGAATATCGATGCCCACACACATTAATTATAAATTTCATTTACATGCATTTATAGTTAGAAGAAAAACAAATCCGTAGGAGAAGCTACAAGACCAAATAAAATTCATTGGTCGTAAGGTACCAATCAATCCCTCAATCAAAGAGGTGAAAATTCCTTCTTTTATTATTGAAGCTAAAGCAGAATTTGTACAGAGATTTGAGAATAGAGGAAAATCTAAGGAGAAGGGAAAATAGAAGAAGTATGGCATTTTCTATCTTTTCCAGGTACAAAGCACTCTAGTCTTTTTGAAATCAATCGCCAGCCCCTAGAATGGCTTTGAGGAGCCATTATATCTCATGCCAGAATGGTTACAACTTTACAAATCATTTACGCCTCTTCAAATTCCTCCATTGCGAAGAAAATGCTCATGGTGGGTTAAAAACCAGATCTTGCAACGTGAACGTTACATTTGATTTCCAGTTTGAATACAAACTATTTGATTTTCTCTTATAACTTTGAAATCAGGTCGTCCACGTGGTAGGAAGAGATTGGAGTAGGTACGAGGGAAAGCCCTTTGTGTTTTGTGATTTTTTAGAGATTTGGAAATTTGGAAAAAAATTAGCCCACACCCCCACTTTTACTTTTTAACTTACGCACATGGCACATTTTCATTGGAAATGGGATCGTGGCCCTTTTCTCAACATTTTTACCTTTTTAGAAAAAGGCTCAAAAACTCAAAGTTCTCCATTGTTCCGCTCTCCGCTTTAAATTTTCAATGGCGGGCATGTGGCACGTTTTCATTAGAAATGGGGTCGTGGCCATTTTCTCAACATTTTAACCTTTTTTGGGAAAAAGGCTAAGAAATTCAAAGTTCTCCGTTGTTCCACTCTCCTGCTTTGACTTTTCAATGGCAGGCTCGAGACCTTGGTGGAGCCACGGAGCATTCTAGAACTTTACTTGATTTTTGGGAATTTGCTTAAATTTCCAAAAAGTCCCCGATGGTCTCCGCTCTCCTACTTTGACTTTTCAACGGTGGGCTTCAACTTTGACTTTTTCCCTTTATAGCGATCATTAAGGCTCATGCAGATCACTTTTTTAACTTTTCACATTTTTTACAAAGAGGCTAAAAACACAAATTTCTCCACCGAACCACTTCTAATTAGGTATGTCCGACATACTGTGGACGATGGGGCCAAAATTGACAGGAAGAAAATTCCATCGTTTTTTAACCTGTGGGAAAATACAGAGAAGAAGAGAACTTCATCATTTTGAGTCCAATTTTTGAATTTCCTTCATGAGCCGGAGGCATGGAGGAAAAAAATGATTTGAAGACCGAGAGCCAGCCATAGAACAAGAGAACAATTTCGATCAAAAGGAGATTATAAAGAGGATATTACGTGCAGTATGAGGACTAGGAGATGGAGAATTTCTCAAAATGAGAAAAATAGAGATTTAAACAACACTAGGGCACATATTTTTCTATTTCTTTGAACTTTCAACCTAGATTAAATGCTTTAGGATGGAGAGAGCTCAAAATTTTGAATTTAACTTGTTAGATGAAAAGTGGTTTTCGGGAGACAACAAAACCCAAAACCGTAATCCCTAAGCCCTAAGCCCTAAACCCAAACCATAAAACTTGAACCTTAAACCCTAAACCCTCAATCCTGATCCCTAAACCCTAAACCCTAAACCCTGATACCTAAGCCCTAAACCCTAAACCATAAACCTTGAGTCATGAGCCTTAAACCCTAAACCATTAACACTAAATCCTAAACCCTGAACCCTTAGCCCTAAACCCCTACTCCTAACCTATCAAACATGATCCATGGGACCTAAGGAGAAGGCACATTACAATACCTCATTTTTTCTATAGGATAGGAATCTCATTTAGTGGACCAATCCTCTATCTACAAAGTGATGATCTCATTTTAGTACGAAGTAAACAAGCGTTATACATAATTGATCTATGGTCACTTTAAAGTGAATTATGGATCAAATTTATAAATCGATGCACAAATTCAAGTAGTGGTAGGGAAAAAACCAATATATAAGGTCAAAAAAACCTACAAAATGACTATATGTTTTCTCAAAACAAAGACATACTACAATATATATAGCCTTAAATTTTTAGGTCATTGCTTGAAAATCTCGAAAATGTGTAAGTACTCACAGATTAGATTTTGAAAACTATCTTATAGATTATAACTATCGGAACTATGGGACCACATCCATCAAGTGCGGAGTGACCCTAATTTCTTATATTTACTAAAATAAATTTAAAGTATAAGAAATAATAAAAATTTAGTAAATATGGGTCCTTCGTGGCCTTTAAAATTCATATTCCCCAAAAACACATACGTGTTTCTTAGTACTAGAAATGTGTAAATGTTATAATGTGTATGCATTTTAGGTTCTTGATTACCGGAACCTAAGAAAACATAACGTTATCACTTTATTGTAAAATGTGATCTCATTTCATCCATTTTCAAGTTTTTGTACACTTTTCAGCCCCCCATCTTGATGTACTTACCCCATAACCTTTAGTACATTCTTATTTCATACAATGGAGAATAGTGAATGACAACACATAGGCTTCTAACACATCGCTATATGGAACTATTCATTACATCATCAAATTTCAAAGGAAAAATGATATTTTATTTTCAAGGATAAGAATCAATTCACTTATATAAGTAAAATCGTGATTCATCAAGAATAAAATCATCAAATATGACAATATTAATTGAGGGCCTTACACCCTGAAAAAAATGATAAAGTAATATATGGAATGTGATTCAATGAAAGTGACTTAACTTAAATATGCTTCCAACAATAATGAAATAATGAGTAATATTTTCATAGATTTAAGTCCGTAAACTATTTTTTTTCTAGGTCTCGTTACTTGATCCATTTTTAAGGGAGAATCTTGTCAGAGTGCCCACTCCCTTTACACATGCTTTTACTACTTGGCTGATAGCCCTTCATTTTTGTTTCATTTTATATGTATATATATATATATATATATATATATATATATGACTTTGAATTTAAATACACTAGATGACTTTGATGATAGACATTATGAGTTATATGATTTGAGGCACAAAGTGCCATAGACATTTTATACATCATTATGGCGACCTATTTTTTTACCTAACCATGCAAGGATAAATTTGTCGCATTTATATGATTATTTGATTTATTGAATTAACCTTGCAGGGATTATATGTGTATGATCGAAATTATATGTGTTTGATTATGGATAGACTTATCATGATATCTATATATATATATATATATATATATATATATATATATATATATATATATATATATATATATATATATATATATATATATATAGATGTATGAGTTAAATTTATTTATGAGACACAATTAAAAGTTTGAAATCTGCCAATTGAATCATATATGTAGATGTTCATAATGAAATTGAAATGTCATTTTAATTATTGATTTTGATTGTGAATTGTATGATGAGTTGTTTGGATGTCTGTGTTGGGATTTATTTCATTTCACATGGTTATATATGGACGTATATTTTTTCTATGCTATGATCCTTGTTTGAGGTGTGAAGGTAACTAACGCTGGTAAATTCAGAGAAAAATATAAAATACCAAATTGAGGAAGGGAGAAGGCCAACAACCTAGGAATGTCATGTGTTAGTTGGGGTCACCTAATGAAAATGGGTGTGTTTGTGTGTGTGTGTGTAAAATTATGTAAAGTGAACTTATAAATTATGATTTATTTTGTGAATGATTTTTTTCGCATTTTCCTTATGTGTAACTTTTAAAAAGTGAATTTAATTTTATTTTAGTTAAGTGGGTTTTATTTTGGTAAGTTAATTATGTTTGTGACAAATTAATTATGTTTTGTCTTTTTTTTTGTGTTGAGTAATTTGCACTCAAAGTGCAAACTCGAATTTGTCCTTTAGGCCCACTTTTCAAAGAGTGTGGAGAAGGGTTACCTTGCTCCACACTCCTAAAAATGTCCCCAAGCCCATACCCATGGGGTAGGTGGGATTTTGAAGGACAAAAGGTAATTTTTTTGTTTTTGAGGGATTTTCTCCACCTTTCACTCTTTGGTTGATTTGATTTGATTTCCTTTATTTATTTTGATGTTGGTGATTTCCTTGGGATGATAATTTTTGGAGTGTGGAAGGAAAATTCCTTACACCCATGTGTCTTTTGATTTGACCACCCCATACCTCTCTTACACCTTTAATTGATTGTTTAACTAGTGTACTCCTTCACATCACCCGTATTCGCTTTTTGTGTGTGTGTGTGTGTGTGTGTGTGTGTGTGTGTGTGTGTGTGTGTGTGTGTGTGTGCATTTGCATGTGCGTGTGCGTGTGCGTGTGCGTGTGCATGTGTGTGTGCGTGTGCATGTGTGTTTTGTGTGTGTGTGTGAGCAGAGAAGGAGGTGACATGCCATTTTGTTGGAAATTTTATATTAAAATTTGTTGGATTTGAGAGGATTTTTGAAGAAGAAATTTTGTAATCTTGCTCAAGTGGACAATATGTCCCAAAGGTAGGCCTATTTTACCTTATTTATTTATTTTTCTTGATTATTTCTTGTTTGTGTTTTATTTTGTCACGATGAAATTGGGGTTTGGGTATTGAATGTCCATAAAAATGGTCGAGGAGGAAAGAAGAAAAGCTGGGCAATAGTAAATGCATTTTGGAAGAGTGGAGGCAAAAGGGGATTACTTGGTAAATAATTAAATCTTATTAAATGGAAGGATAATGTTCTTGTTATGTGTGTGGGATTCATGGAGGGGTATATTGTATGTTTTCTTTGGAAAAATTTGATGTCGTTTTGAAGAGTGGAGGAAAAAGGGTTGGAGTGAAATTCTTTTAATAAAGGGAGTGTGAAATGGATTTTTACCATCTTGGTTGGGAGACAAAAAGGAGAGTATGGATACTTTAACTCTTTTGGGATTCTAGTGAGAATCCTTCGTGTTGTTTTCTCCATTGAAAGGTTGTTTTTTGTTTATTTTCCTGCTAGTTTTTGTGCTCATTTGGGATAACATGTGGATATTCCTACTTTTTTGGGGCTCGGGGGTTAATGAGAGAGTTACTCCCTTCCATTGAGAAGGTTGGGTGGAGATCGTTGCTCCCTCCTCTTTTTGGTTGTTCCATGTTGACCTTGTTGGAGATCAAGTGAAGAATATTACAGCTATAATCCCTTTTTTAGTATAGTTATTGTTTCTTTGAGAAGCTATTGCATTTTTTTAAAAATACTTATTATTCATGGAACACATTGTGTATTATTTCCCTCTTGTTGTAAGCAATATTCTTGTTGTTATACTCATTGTGAACTAATGTAATGTTTATTCTACTTTAATGTTGAAGAGAATTTGATTTGTAAGATATAAGAAAAGTTTTAAATGTAAATGTGCAAATTTTGTAACTTGATATGAAAAGAAAGTTTGATTAGAAAAAAATTAATTGTGTAGAATATCAATTTGATTTCAAGGGAAAGAATAAAGTGAATAATTTTTATAGATAGTTGCATACTTTTATTTTTACTTGAATGGAAATAAAAAAAAAATTAGAATGCGGTCTTGGAAGATATTGTCACCTTCTGTTTATTGAGTCCATTTTAAGTTGTGTGTATACCTAATGTAGAGATTAGAAGCTACCTTGTGTATTTCCTGACATTTGACAATCCAAGTATTTCAACTAAGAATTCCTTGAAATTTTAATATACATATAGCATACAAAAACTTGTGATTGTTTACTTATTTGATGTTATATTTATGATTAATCTATATGTGTTATATATAATTATAATTGTTTAATTAATTTCCTTAATTCAAATATATTTATAAAAAAATCAATTGTTTTAGTTGAATTTAAAATTTAAATAAGGGAATATATATAGTGTGTGTGTGTGTGTGTGTGTGTGTGTGTGTGTGTGTGTGTGTGTGTGTGTGTGTGTGTGTGTGTGTGAAGCTCATATGTTTATTAAATAAAAGTTGGGTGAGAATGGTTAACAAGGTTTTTCGCATAGAAGAAGAGTGAAAGAGACAAATCTTTCAAAGACATAAGTGGGATAGCAAGAAAAGGGAACTTTTAATATCTTATTCAATACAAAAACTACATGAAATAAAAGATAAAATAGTAAGACAAACGTATTGGTTTCCGAAAATGGTGTTATAATGGTTACGGTGCTATGAAGAAGAAGAAGCAAAATCAATACACGACTAATATTGACACCGAATAAAGTGCCTTCTAATCCTAAACCTTCTTTTTCTTATTCATTACAACAAAAACATTGGAAGGTAATATTTCCTCTCAGAGTTGTTTTAACCTTCTTCATGTACAGACCCAGATCAATCAATTTGTATATAGTAAAATAAGGAGATACCACGATTCTGATTATCTCGTGTGTTGGGTCGATTTAACCCATAATGGTGCAGGTTTTAGGATAGCTATTAGCAAAGCTCCCTCTAGCATAGTTTTTGTGGCATTTTATTTATTTAATTATGAGAGTCTGAGGCTCTACGACTTATGCATTTGGTGCGACTATCAAATTACTTCTAAATTTACATAGAACTATAATACACCTAGGTATACGGATATATCTGACAAAAATTTCTTATATTTACACAGTACAATACTCACAGGTATACAGTATACAAAATATAAAACACTTTCTAACAAATATTGGAATCCATTATATGGGCTAGTGGCTACTATGAATTATCTATGCTTTACACTAAATATAAAATGTATACATTTTATATGGCTTAACACCGCTAGGCATTATTTATGATTTTTATGTACAAAACATGTTTACATGTTTTATAACTTCTAACGACCACTAGCCATTATTTATGCTATGTTATATACATAAAATATTTATGTTTTAAACATGATAGCGACCACTAGGCATTATTTATACTTTGTTAAATACCTAACATGTTTGTGGTTTATACGGTCTATGCAGATCTTAAGCATTATTTATGACATATTATATACCTGGAACATGTTTTTATTTTATACGTGATAGTGGATGCTACACATTATTTCTGTTTTTATAAATAGAACATGTACATGTTTTATACGAGTGTAGTCAATGCTAGGTATTATCAATGTTTTGTAATAAGTTTTTAATCAATGTTTAAATGTATTTAAATTAAACTATGAAAAAAATTCAATATTTAAAATGGCTTTTGGCGCAAGCGGTTGCTAGGATTCAAGATATTTGAGACACTTCGGAGTTTATGAAATACGGTATGATGTGATTTAACCTTAGCATAACCCGAGAGAATTACAAATGATATTACGAAGAAATTACAAGAGGGCAACTATTTAGAGTAGGAGAATGTGATTAAATATAAAACCAATCTAGATATACTTACGTATTGAGTTATAAATATGAAATAAATTTAAATTGCTTTAGTAAAGATAGAAATGTATACAAACATTTTAAGAAGCCCCTGTTTTTGAATTTTAGTATAACACTATTCAGAAGAGATGGGATCCCAATTAAAAAAATAAATCATAGTGAAGCTCAAAAAAATAAGATTCTCGAATTCGGTTTTCGATCAAATAACATCCCAAACATCTTCTCTTGTCCTTGATATGGTTCCAAAAAAGGGCCCTGACATGGTGTAAAATTTGACGCATGTTTAGACATTTTTATTATTTGAATCCACAAAATAGTTACAAATCTTTGAAATAACCATCACATATGACTTCCATATTTTAGATATGACCATCAATTTTTCTATATATATTTATTTATATGTAAATTATATTAAAATATATGAAAAATAATTAAGTATATAAAATATAATTTTATATTTATTTTATGAACATTGTAAAAATATACTATTTTACAAAATTTTCAAGGGAATTTTTACGATAATTCACCCACAAGTTATTCAATCATATTATAAACTTATAATGAGTGAAAATATAAATCCTCCCAAATTTTCTTCTGCAATCTCGGCATAATATAATAAGATTACATAGTACTTTCATAACAACATATGAATGAATATATAATTAAAAACAAATAGTAAGAAGTTCCATCATAACAACATTACGAAAAGATAAATAGTTATTTAGCATTTTCTTGCATTTTCAAACCCAAATACACTATTTGACATATTATTTTTGTACAAATCGGCCATCAACCATTTATATTTTTACAATATTTACATATGATTTTCATCCCCACCATAAAATTTTCATGAGGGTTTCTCTTTACACCTAATGTAATACACAAATTGTTTTTATAATTGTATGAAAAATCGTTTCTACTCGAGCCTTTTCTAGGTATCTTATTGTGATTCCTCGACTATATAACAATGTTCCTTTCCCAAGTGAGTCTTGGATACAATACAACCCGATATTTTTTTATTAAATCCGCTGATATATTTTACCATCGACGAGAAATGGCGTGTCATGGACCAAAATTCTAGTTCTGATATGGTGATAATAATTTTACAAATTTAATGAGACGCCTCGCATGTTGATAGTTTTTCATGTCGAACCTAAATGAATTCTTCCTATTGTGTTTTATTTATCCCATATAACAAGTCCTCCATATCTAAAATAAGTAAATACAAATCTTGTCACTATATACGAGGAAGTAAACAAATTTAATTTTCATCGGTTACATATCAATTATAACGATTGAAATAAAAAAAAATTATCTTATAGGTAATAGTTACGGATTGAGATTGTGGCTTGGTTACACCACATTTTACACCTTTGCTTTAGATCCATTGATCACAAGATTTATTTTAAATAAACATTCATCAATTCACAATCTATTTCTTGATATTGAAAATGTGAGAACAATTTATTTGAAATAAACATTAATCAATTCATAATCGATTTCATGTTGTGGAAAATGAAAGATTAAATGGATAAACATAGTGGTTTACGTGGCGATATGGTAAATCTGATATCAATTATTATTTGTCTTATAATTCAAATTTAGTGTCCACTATGCTAATCTTATATTCATCGAGATCACCATTTAGTGAACAATAGTCCTAATCTATCAATGAAGATTTGTGATCGCTATGTTATGTCATCATTGGTCAAACTATACTTATTTGGAAAACCTTTATTAAGTATAGAATTTTTTCTTTACATACTTATGACCTAAATCAAGCCATATGTATTTCTTTTGATGATGATGTTGAAGAAAAAATAATGTTACCTCAATCTAAGTAGTCGGTATGTAGTAGTGAATAAGTGAAACATTGTAGATAGTATGCGATTAGAAATCAATGACATATTGATGAATGTAAGGTTGTTTATTCTAACCATTATTGTATTTAATGTGTATGCATAGAGTCCTTTAAGCTCTATACTTTGTTTTAAATTGTTATTATAGCCTACAAATGGATTTCCTTAAACTTTGTCTTCTGCAGAATGCAAGCATATAAAATAATGTATATCGGTTATCATTTCCTATAAATTTGTGGCCCTTATAAATGATTTAATTTTAAAATATACATGGATAACATACCAAGTTGTGAGTTTTTATTCTTGTTGGATACCTCTGTGACCTCCATGGTTACATTCTCTGGTTGTTGGTTGTTTGCATAATAATTTATCGTCTTATAAATTTATGGGCCTTATTAGTGGTTTTGTTTGAAAATTAACATGATTAACATGCTTGGATTTGATGGCGTATTCATGGTTTTTGTGCTGAATCACTCGCACATCATCGTCATATGAACTGTAAAATACATAAGTTTGTCAAAAAATTTAAAACCATGGCAATTGAAAATAAAGCGCATTAAACATATTTATAAAATTATTGAACTTAAATCACCATGTTCGACTAGTTGTGTAGCATCGAGGTGAAAGGATTTTCACATAATATTTTATATCCTTTTGGTTAGTAGCTTTATAAATAATAAATGTATAAGTGGAATGTATAGGTTAAAATAAATTAAACAAAATCACTTGTTGAAGTTGTCTTCTATGAGGAACCTTTCTTCATATGATAATAGTAATGTTTCATAAACATTTATTGACTATGTGTCTCAACACTAAAAACAACAGATAGTTTGGAATCCACTAATTCACGAAGTGTGACACTGCTATCGTAAAACACTAGTACTAGACAATTTTTGGAATAACATCGATTGAACATCTCGGCCCATAAATCATACTATATTTCACAAGGAAAAGTATGGATGTTTCATTGTAGGCCACTTTCTCTTGTTATTACAAATTTTGTGAAATTTCTTCATCAATCCCTGAGTGACCTCTTCTCTATAATCATCGTTATTGTCGAAGTTGTGCACACAGATATTCTATACATAAGACATAAATATTTTAATATCTCGTTGGTATTGTAGATTTTGTAGCATCCATCTACGAATTTATACTCCAATGTCTTTAACCTTTTCCATGTAATGTTTTACCATGTCTCTTAACATTTTGAATAATCAATTGTTATTAGAACAATAATAATACAATCCATTTACATTGGTTCGATAACTATTAGAAGCTCCATTATTACATTAGAAGAAATATTGCTAGCAAAATTTCAAAAATCAGGGCTCACACATTCATAATTGAATAGATTAGACAAAGGAATAGATGATAAAGTTAATTGAAGATAGAATGGATATGTATATTTACAACAAAAAATGGATGTGTCTTTCATCCTTGTTGTTATATTTCCTTCAAATGACATCACATAGTTTTCTAATATTGTTTGAGCCTCGATGGGATGAAACTAGCATTCCACCTCACGATATTTTTTCCATTTTTTCCCTATATTGGAATCAAATTTTATTTTTCCATTTCTCTCTTCACCCAACATTATGGAAAACTAGTGGTTGTGTGATTCATGCAATTTAAAATTTTCAATTACATTGGATTCACTGTGAGTTGTCAATCTGATATTATCTCGATGTTTATTTTTCAAATAATTTAAAACTTTTCTCTCATTTTTTCTCCTTTTATTATCACTTGATAAAATCAAATGTCTTTGCTATTACACCAACCTCAAGCGAGACCAATTGATTTAGAATTCATTTTCAACCCATTTAATTTTGATTTAGATGAGTACTATCTCCAATTTAGTCAAATATGCTTTCCTCGGCATAGTAAATAACTTGGCATGTTTTGGAGATGAAAGAATCTATGAAAGAAATGTAAACCGGTAGGATTTTTTCATTTCTATAAAATTTTATGAATACTATAAAATATACCATTGTGAATGTATTTTTCATTTAAGCAACTATTTTTATCAAAATCTATTAGAATCCCCTGAAATTCCAGAAACCATATTTTGAATAGAAATATGGTTTGTTGTTTATGGAGGCATGGATTTCCCATTTGCTGAACAAAGAAACATCCAACTCAATATCCATAGTAAGAAACTTATTGTTTTAAAATTCAATATGTTAGACATGGACACCACAGTGTCCCCCGAATGAATAACTTCTAATGATAGAACAATACCTGACTTCCTCGTGATTTTCATCTATAAAAAAACAACCAAAAGTTGACGTGATATTTTTCTGAGTGGATTTCAAAACTTCGATTTCCTCATCTTTTTTATTCCAAAAATAGCACATTTGATGAATGGAATTGTTATGAATCGGAGTGTAAACAATGGAATACATTTTACCTATAATTACAGTAAAATAAATTAATAATTAGGTCATTTTTGAACTTAAAAATGTTTTCACGCATTGTCCAATAAGGAATTTAAATACTACCTAATGACCACTGACATCTAGAGTTATCTACTATGTATCATAAAGAGTAATTAACTTAATGGATAGAAACCGCTAGAATTTGACAGAAATCTATTGTATCATTTAGCGCTCAGTTCTGATAGTTCATATTTTGTGGATCAAATCAATAATAACAATTTTTTTCTAAAGTCTCACATTAAATTATATGCATTGAAAGATAAAAAAACCATTTGTAAATTTTGAAAGGATTATCTATGAATTGGACAAGTTTATAACATTCCATATATGACATGATAGGAATGTTAAAAATATACACTATAGTGGTAGATAGACTTCTGAGTGACACATAAAATAACTTGACCTAAAACATTTTTATCTATTTACACCTACTGAATGGAAAAGTGTAGAGGACATTAAGATATAATATTTAGTATTTCAAAGAGAGTGTTTGAGAAAAAAACTAACAATACGAGTTTCACGGTAACTCGGGAATTTTGTTTTAGAAGATGATCTGATTTATTTTTGTATCTGTCATATTGTAGTGGTGAGGATTAAATGCATGTAACAAGACTAAGGAAGATGTTTAAAGGATATCAGTCAAAATATATAATGTTTGGTATTTTGAGGAGAGTATTTGAGCAAAAAATCACATTAATGGAGCTAGTGATAGCTCATCAATTTTTGTTATATAAGACAATGTGAATTATATGTATATCGAAAAAATTTATTCATTACGTGTAAATATATATAACTAGTCTAAGAATGATATTTTAAGTGTAGCACTTGGTGGTAAATTCCATGACAATATATAAAAAAAAAATGGGAAGCATTAAACTTTTCCTAAACGTAAGTATGGCCCTAAATCCAATAGCCATTTTCATGGAAATAATGCTCTCTATAAGCTCATGGTGGAGTTATACCTATTTGAGAAAATATTTGATTATTAAAAAATTTTATTGAGTACCACCTAAACACAAGGATCTATTATCTCTTACTGCGAATATAAGTTAGATTTACAATACTAATTCAAGAAATTTATTCCAAATTGTTCAAAATTATGCTAATTCATTTAGAGTGCCAATATTCTTAGGCTAAAAACATTTACTATCTGATACGTTGTATTGATTTAGGGTAAAAATCACTAAGAATTTAAAAATAGCAATAAAATAACAAATCATGACATAGCTTAGCGGAAGCTAGGGTCCTACCATTTCATCTTTTCATTGTAATCATTTTAAGCTAGCACACTTTTAACTTGCTTAGTGATTTTCATTGATTATAATTGTATCATATTTGATAGGCTTGATCAATGGTAGAAAATTTTCTCGTTGAAAATCCTCAATAGGGGATCAAACCATATGTATTTTCCATAAAATAATTTTTATAACATATAATTCACAACATTTTTATGTAGTAACTTGATGGTTGACCTAACACTTAGTTTCATTAGTTATAGAAAGCAGCCATGACAAAGTGGATGCTAGGTTTAATTGTTTCTTATTTTGATAATTATGATAAAATAATAAATCGCATGACTAGGTGAGCGATTTACTGAAAGCTCCTATAATTACGGTCATTGTAAACACTATCGGTAACATAACTTTGGATCACTAGTGTTTTTGTTGATTATAATTGTATCGTGTTGGCATGAATGTACCCTTTTGGAGACAATGATAGTTTCACTACATACCATCTGTAGAGGATCGGAATTCTTACGTAGTTCCCATAAGGTATATTATTTGAAATACATAATTCACATAAAATCTTATGGGAGAAAATACTTAGTGAGCTTTAGAATTTCCCTTATTGAAAGTAATGCCATAATGGACTCTATGATCAATAGTTTCATAATTTGAAAATAGTGATAAAATTAAAGATCATGCTCTAGTTTAGTGGTCTGACTCCACACTGCCTTAAAGCCATCGCATTGAGTCATAAATACTATATATGCAGTATTGGATCGCTATTGTGTTTTCATTTATTATAATTGTAACATATTATTTATGTTGTCCCCTAGTGAATCAAGTGCTGCACTACTGAACCCTCAACAATGATCATGACTTATGTAGTACTCACAGAGACATATTGTTCATATGAGATAAAATTCTTAGTGAATGCTAAGCCTCTATAGGTATTGAATGGAATGACCTAAAAGCCTTTCTTTAGGATAAAATATTTATTATTTCAAAATTATATGCATAGTTTTGAATGATAATGTTATCCATTTATTTTAATTGTACCATATTCACTAGGCTATGCGTGGCAGAGAGAAATTCTTGCATTACATACCCTCGAAATGGATCAAGACATATTATGTGTTTCCCATAGGCTCCAAAAAACATTTATTATGAAAATAGCCTTAAAATAGCAAATCATGGTATAACTTAATGGCCACTAGGATCCTACCTTTACCTCTTCTCATTATAAACACTATATATATATATATATATATATATATATATATATATATGTATGTATTTCAATCCTAGTCTTAGTATCTAGTTTCCATAATATACACGGTTTTAAACTCATATTTAACATCGTTTATTTTAAAAGAAAATTCTTGGCATTTGCTCGCTAAGATCCATTAAGTATTGATAAAAATGGCATATCAGACCCTAGGTTCAAAAGTTTCTTATTTTAAAATAGCCATAAAATAACAAATCATGTTATAGCTTAGTGGCCTCTAGGCTCCTACCTTTACCTCTTCTCATTATAAGCGTTATACGTAAGTTTTGAATCACTAGCCTTATTATGTAGTTCTCATAGGATACATGGGTTTCAACTCATACTTCACATTTTTCCTATCAAATAAAATGCTTATCGATAGCTAAGCTCCTTTACTTATTGATAGAAATGACGTATGAGACCCTAGGCTAAAAAGTTTCTTATTTTAAAAATAGCCATAAAATAACAAATCATGGTATAACTTAGCGGCCACTATGATCCTACCTTTCCTTATTCTCATTGTAAACACTATCTATAAATTTTTGGATCACTGGCCTTAGTATGTAGTTGTCATAAGATACATGGTTTTCAACATATATTTCACATTGTTTCCTAACAAAGAAAAATCTTAGTGTCCACTAAGCTCCTGTAGTTATTAATAGATATGGCATATCTAGGACCTAGGCTCAAACATTTTTATTTTGAAAATGGCCATACAATAAAAATCATGGCATATCTTTATGGTTGTTAGGCTCCTACCTTTACCTCTTCTCATTATAAACACTATATGTACACTCTTTGATCACTAACCTTATTATGTATCCCAAATATCTTGTTTGAACTTGTCACATGGAAAATTTTGATTGGAAAATTAATTTAAATTAGTGCACACTATATCTAATAATGTATAAATTGATTTTGATAAAAATTGAAACTTAAATGTTTGTATATTATTCTATTAAACTTCAAAACTATGTTTAGGATTTATTTCTTCTATTTTCTTATAATATATATTTTTACTATGCTTGTTTTAATATATGTTATATAATATATTTGTTATTATGTTTATATTATTATAGGCTATAGACAATGACAAATTGTGTTGTTTTTAATTAATGTTTAGTTTTAATTTTAAACAATCACGCAAAATCAAAATAGTGGAATTTAAATTCCCCACATTTTCGGATATTTAAAATTTTAATAGCTTGTCATTTTTCTTGAAATGAGGGAAAGTGAAAATTTCAAATTTTCGTATCGATCTTTTTATTTTTTAAATTTCTTTCGTGGAATGTGATAAACAAATTTGTAAATACATTAGACAAATGTTGATTATGGATTTTTTTTCGGTCACACAAAAAATAATCTCTTCAAAAAATACGTGAAGGTCGTAGATTGTAGGGCGAGTGTTTGAATATCGCTTGTTTTTCGCATGTGATTATAATATTGTTCTGAGAGAAGGAACACAAAGACACACAGAAAGGATGCATTGAAAGGACACACACAAAGGAGGCAACAAACATAGATTATGAATAGAAGTGTGTAGATTGTTTGATTGAGGTAGAAGATGGAGGTTTCATAGATAACATAAAGCATGAAATAACACCAGATATTACGAAATCAGGTATTTATAGTAAAGGTGAACTTTTTCCAATGTGCAGATCTATTGGTTTCTCTATACTCAACTAGTTCCTATTGTTTCCATGATAGTCTAATTGTGATTTGCATCAGCCATGATTTGGCCCTCATGAATCATGCTCCTGATCAAGCTATGTTATCTAGTATCTTTTTATCTCCTTTCCAACTTTACCTTGTTCTTCATGAAAACACATTTTTTTGTGCATTAATGAAAGGAAATTTAATACCATTTCTACTCTAGTATTTATCTCTTTTAAATTCTTTAAATTTTTGCCATTTCATGTCTCTCTCTGGGTATTTTTCATTTGAATTTCTTGTTCTCATTCTTGCGATTGTTTTTAGAATAACGATTTCTTGTGGCATAGTTACATTTTTAATTGTATTTTGGTTGGGAGGACCAAAATATTTTAATGTTATTTAGTAAGATGATGCAATGAAACATCACTAATTAGTTTATATTCCATTTCTACATGGTTTGCACTTAGACATTTTATGAAAATATATGAGGTTAAAAAATTATTTTAAAACTAGAAAACCATATTAAGAATTCAATTGTATGATAATTATTTTTAGTTATATACGTGTTTCCATGTAGAAATAGCCAAATGGAATGTCTTCAAAAATTTATCTCATGTAGTAGATCGAGTGTAACATAATCTTCAATGGCCTCGTGTGGGTTAGGTGAGACCTTCTCTAAATGATCATGGCGTTCGAAGATACGGTGGGGAGCCCATTTTCTCGACGACAAAGGAGAAACAAGGTAAGCCAAGGAGATAGTCTATAAAACATCAAGAATTTTTAGTCCATTCTAACTTCCATGAAAAAGGAGGGGGCATCACGCACATGCTTACGTGATCGGGTGAGTTGATTTAGTTTTAGCCATTACTGATTTCTAGGGAGATGAGAGGGCTTTGCGACATAAGCGTCGAAGCGTATTGAGATGGAGAGGAAGTAGATGTCAGGTCTAAAAATAGGTAAAAGACCATAGGAAAGTTCTTAGAGGGGCCTTTGAAGGGTAAATATTTACTAGAGAAGATGAGGGAGACATAAGAGTGAAAGAAGAATGGGAGACCACAAGACTACTTTGTCTAATGATCATGATGTTGAATTAGATTCGGAAGGGAGTTAAAGGTTTCGAGTGATAGTGAAGGAAGCAGAGCTGGTTGTGGAGGAGGAGGGGGACATGAATATAATTTCTTGGCTTAGAGGGGAAGCACAATTTATTTTTAGAATCTATGGTTATAAAGAGAAAATACAAAATGCCTTGGTGTAGGAAAGAAACTTCCTCTTCTCTATCCATTCTAAGGGACTTCAAAAGTAATTGAAATAGAAAAGGCAAAATGTTTACCTTGCAATCATACCTAAGATGCTCAAGAAAAAAAGGTTGAGGTCCATAGATCAATTTTTAGTGTCACTAAAACATGAAGTATCTCCTCAATGCCTCACCAACCCTATCCCAAGATTGTAGAAGTAAGACCCATTAATATCACGAGTGATACATTCTTAGATTTTAACCAGGTTGAATGAACTCATCCATCTCTCCCGCAGAAGAGAGCATTTAAAATATATGTCTCCCTCTGTAGGAGCCCCGTCCGCAACTACAATGGACTCTATCAAAATAATAAATTTAGTATTGCCCACTTTGACTCTTCCTTTCTTCAGGTTTCCATCCTGCTTATTGGTCACTCGGACATAGTGATCTCGAGAGTATTTCCATAAATGATGTAACGACACCATCATACAAAATATTCCATACTTCTAGGTCGGCCTTGACCTCTTCACAGGAAGAAGGCTCAATGCATTTGATGGTGCCACCCATAGTTAATAGGGATATTGTGACGAGTGATTTCCAGAAGGCTGATATAGATGATGCTTAAATAAAGATGTGAGAACCTTCATTCTAATATTCAACACATGTCTCCAAGCTTTCTAATTGAAATCTATGCTAATTAGTAATAGTAATTAATTGATCCCATCCATCCCATGAACACGTAATCTCTAATGTTATAAATGCCTAAAAATATGCACATGGCATATCCAATTTCCACCGCCAAAAGATGTTATGCCTTCACATAACCTAACAAGTTTTATTATAATATTAGTTAATGTTGAGGAAACCACAACATCAATTATTTAATGTTATTTTTATTATTGTACTTAGAGGAGGTTGAAGGTTTGAATGTTAGTGATAGTAGATGTATTTTGTTAAATATGTATTCTAAAGGAAGAATTTATAAACAAAATGGAGTAAGGTGATATAACTAACATTACTAGACATGATTTCATATTTTATAGATTATCATACAACAAATTAATAAGAAATATCTTATTATAATTTCTTTATTGACACATATATTTATTACATTTAGGTTCTCCAAGTTTATTCATAATGCACATGGAAATTAAAGAGGGTTAGAAAAGAGATATTACGAGGATCACAAGAAACACTTATGATGGGAATTTTCTTGCAAGATTTTTTGAGGTGATTTCACAAAACATTGTTTGACTTGAATGAGACTGGGACGGGGTTTTGTCGAAGAAAAAAGCATCCCTATGAGTCCTCTCTATCCCAGTGTCTCGTTTTCTCAACGAATAAGTCGATTTTCAAGTAAACAATGACTATTTCTTCCTTTATCAACCAATATTTTTTTCATATTAATTTAGTCCACTCGAAACCCATAAAACAAATAAAATTTTACCATAATTTTTTTTAAACAACAAAATTGGCTTTTGGGTATTTTGTTCCTTTTCCACTTTCCCAAGAGGAATTTTTTCATCAAAACTAAATCAATTCACTACCGATACTAGCAAAGTAGTATAGTATTATGTTGTTTCTGCTCTAATTATATATGGTTCCACAAGAAAATGAGTTGAATCAAGCTCATGTTGATATATTTTTGTCTACATTTGCTAGAGAGTAATGTGTGTAGTTGATAAGAATAATTAAATGTGGATACAATCATAGGTACATGATAAGAATAATTTGTTTTTTGGGTTTGTGGTCTCCTTAAATACTTTTCTTGTGAGATCCCAAGTAATTTTGACATGGAAAATAATAAATGTATACCCATTATTAATCTTATTAATACCCTCGTGGGTGTTAAAATTTATTCTTATATTGAACTTTACATGACTTCAAACTAGTGTGGGTATATATATTAACTTGATTCCATTTTTTTCCAAGTACTGATCGACAATTGGTTTTTATATTATTTGGAGCTTAGTGGTTGTTATCATTTAACAAGTTATTGAATGATATTTTAAACTTAGCATCTGTTAGCTTATAACACAACATAATATTTAGATCTTCGCAGTCTCTAGGTTTCAACAAAAGAAAGTAAGATATTATTTGGATCTTAGTGGTCATTGGGATTTAACAAATTAAATCAACATAATTTGAGCTTAGTGGCCACTATGTATTTGAAGAATATAATTTCGAGCTAAACATATACTATAATTTAACAAGATAAAGAAATACATGTTGATTTTAGTTTCGCTAGTATCTCAAAGTGTTAATCTTGTGATGAACTTCCACGCCTGGTTGGAGTATTTAAGTGATATAAGAAATAAAGGTATAGTATTTGGGATTGAAGTGAAATTTGTAACTTTGATTTTGAAATTTGTTACTACTCAAACAAAGTGCGACTAGCCTCGTGAATGTTAAAAGTCAATCTTATTGGAAGGATTGAAAAATTTGTTAATTACTATAAAATGTCGTTTATGTTGTACTTATAATATGTTGTTGTTTGAATGAAAAATATTGGACATGTTTCTAAAATAGTGTAATGTCTTATACACTTCCTAGATCAATTTTTTGAGAAAAACACTTTTCTTACATGCATTGATGGAGATAAATGAATATAATGTTTAATTATAACACGTGACATATCGATTAATGGACCAAAAATATTCATTTTCATAACATACGTTGTCTTGCAAAGGATTTCTAGAGGAAACTTTTGATTAAAAATGTACTCCCCAAGGTCAATAAGTTGAAGTTTGTCTACCTTAAAAATATTGAATTGTAAATATTGGAGGATGAAAATTGTATTTATTTTAAATATTTGTTAATTCTTTATGCAAAATAAATTTTATGTTGTACTTGTAATATTTTTTTGTTTGAATGCAAAATATTGAACATGTTTATAAATTATTTTGATGTCTTTTAAATGTTCTAGATCAAGTTTTCAAAAAAATACTTTTCCTACATGCATTGATGGACACTAATGACTAAACTATTTAAGTATAACACGACATATAAGTTATTGGACCAAACATATTCATTTTTAGAACATATGTTATATTGCAAAGTATTTTTGGAGGAAAATTTGGCTTAAGGAATTACTCCCAAGGTCAACATGTTTTTGTTAGTTATTTATTCAAACAAGATTTTAAACATTGAGAATATGAGAAAGGATACAATTAATAACTTGACCTTAGGAAATATAATTAAAGATAATAAATAAATTTATTTGAAATGTTGATAAATGTAGTTATTGATACCACTATAAATGGTAATAAATGTGTGGATCATCTTGCTAATTTGGGGGCTAAATGTAGTAATTTTAAAGAGTGGGAGAGGGGAGATGATATCACCAATGTTATTAATATCATTAATAACATTAAGTAATGATGTTTTGGTGGATATTTTCCCTCATTGGGATGTCATCCTTGTTCTTATGGTTAACTAGAACCCTTTGCACATGCGTACGCATGTATGGTGGGATTTGTATTAATTTTTCTCTTACGATTCATTTTGGCTATTGTTTCTTCCATTTTTAATATAAATCGACTAAAACCATGGGAGGTAGTTATTTTAGAACCATCCCACGCTCTATGGTTCCCTGAAGGATAACCCCTCCTTATAATGCATTATAAAAATTGGAGGTTTAGGAATTTCATCTCAAAAATCACAGATTCTAATCCTTATCTTACATTGGAGTTTTTTTGGGCATGGAACAATGAAACATGGTGATCCGCAACATATAAATTGATTTGGATGATTTGATAGTGTAGGCGATAGGAATGGAGACGGATGACTTAAATATATTCAAACACCACACTTATAAGAAAGCATGAAATTGATACCTTCTTCCGCGGTAAAGAAATGGTTTACCTACTAGTAGATGGTATAGATAGATTATGCATCCCTAATAGTTGGAATATGGTCCACCTCATCCTTATGAGGTACATTACTCTTGAAGTGAAATATAAAGATATATTTACTCACCATCTTACTATGCTTAATATGTTTAGGCATAAGATTGCTATGAGCCTTCCCTTTTTCTTGTTTATGTCTCTCTCTGCATCGGTGAATGATTTTCAATAGGGAAATATTGATACCCCGATACAAAACGGTATAATTCATTTTATTTTAAATAAATCTAAAGCGATGTTGGAAAATTAATTATATCCCAAATTTGAGGATTCGGAAATGAAAATTGTACTCTTGTTGACCATATGAACAAACTGAGGAGAAAGAAGAGTATGACATCTTAGGGAAAGGAAATCTTGGTATGGGGATGCATGTTATCTTATTGATATGAAAGGTGATTCATCTAAAGGAAAAGAGAGTGAAGCTGGGTTGGAATGTGGATTTTAATAAAATTTCTCTTAGGGTGATTCGAAGTCGAAAGGGATATGGAGGCCTTAGGTGAAGTTGGAACGGATATGAGAAAAAATTTACGCATTGCATCAAAACCTATAATAAAATTTTCATCACCCAAAATTCTATCAAGGTTGATATAGTAGAGATCAAAAGTTTTGTGTGGTAAATGCTCAAGCATGGACACAAATTTCACATGTATAATATCTAATTCATTAGTTCCGATGAGGAAGATCAAGTTGAAGATGACATCCCTATCATGAGTGAGCTTGATGATCAGATGGAAGAAGAGGAAGAGCATCAGTACCGAAGGAGTAAAAACATTTGAATACTAACTAGTCCCTTGGCTCTTGGAGATTTTGTTCGACTGTTTGTGGACTATATTATTTGGGATGTTTTCCCTTTCATGTTTTGTGATTTTTCCTTGTATTAATATTTTGGACTGTAGTTTGGGATAAAAATTTTAGCCCTTTTTCCTGTTTCTTTTTGGTGATGCTCATGATGCATTCTATTGTAAGGTTTCTAGGTGCCTTAATCCCCATATAAAGTATCAAATCATTATGTTCACATATATTAAATAAACTTTGTTAATAGTAATTTTGTTAATGACATTTTAAGTTTAACAAGAAAGAGAAGAAAGTTCATGCCTAAGGGTTGGGATATGTGCTAGTCATGCGATTGTTCTAAATGTTTTCTATATTTTTTTGCATTAGGTGCTTTATATTACTAAGAATAACCACTTTCAAATTTTTCTAGAAAGTAGAATGTACCAATACTTAATGTATAAAATATGTACATATGATATGTTGACATCCAAAGACTGCTAAAAAATAAAATGCCCCTATGTAATGATTTTGAATGCATAAAATATGTATATACTATAAGTACCCAATTTAAATGTTGCACATAATGTAAATACCCACGTTAAAATTTAGATAGAAGACAAAACAAAAATAAAATTATGCATCAAATATATAATTCTTTGGAAAAACATAAAGCGATCTAGAATCATATTATGCTTGAAAATATTGCAGCAATATAGGTGGCATTTTGAAATACATAATATACTAGATTTTTCAAGGTGCATGATAAAATAACACCACGATTTTACAAGTTGAACATGCCTACATAAAGATAAAAGTTTTCTATTAAATGGAATAGCCAAAATAAATCAGTTAAAAGATTTATCACAATAGCAGTAACTAATAATAGTATTATTTTTCTTGTCTTTAACACAATATAATCCATATAAAAAAATTATATGGTTAAAAAAATTAATACAAACATAGAAAAAAATGTATTTTATAAAATTTAACTTACAAATGGGGATACTGATAAAGATTAAATTTTTTTACTAGCAAAAAACAAAATACTAAAAATATATAAGGACTGGGATGAGATTTAATTTAGAAATGTTTATAACGTAGTTTGTTAAATAAAGTTTATTAATTTGTGTGAATAGTGTACTATTTTGGATGTACTCGATTGTCGAGCATGCAAATACATCTTCCTTTTTAGATAAACATTAAATACGGTGAATATTTTAATTCACTTTTTTCCTAAATCTCATATCTTATTTAAAATATTGGACAAATGTCTTTCTTAAATTTTGTTTTTATTAATTATAAAAAATCAATGTTATGTGAGCCTCATGTTGTCAAATTAGTATCTAACTATGAAATAAAGAAAAAATATAAATAAGTTTTTAGATTAAAAAATTATCTAAATAAAATATATACATTAGACAAATTGAAAAGTTATAGAATTTCTTTATTTTGATTTGGTGGATTGAGGAAAAATTATTTATTTGAATGAGAAGTTATAGAATTCTTGCGGAGGTAGGGTAATAAAGTAAGATGTTTTGAGTTTAGCGTACTGCTTGAAACCTAATAGTTCCATAATATAATATTTTGAGCTTATGGATGCTTCAGCATTTAACAAGTCAAAGAATAATATTTTTATCTTAACATCTATTAGCTTATGCGACACCATAGTAATTGGATATTATCGATTGATGGGATTTAATAAAATAAAATAAGATATTGTAATCATAGAAGTACATTAGGTAGGTTATGCGACAGCTTAATATATTTCAATGCTGCAACTTTCTATGTCCTTTTTTTGTAAAGGAGGGTGAATATGGGGAGTTTTGAAAGGACCAACATCTTTTCACAAAAAAATTCGCTTTAAGTAGAAGATGACATTAAAGCATAGAAGAAATAAATCTCATAGGTATCAAAGACAAAAATCCACCTAGGCATGACCCAAGCGAAGGAAAATTTACATTTGGTGAATAGTTTTAGGATATATGTTGCTTCGATAGTAGCGGTAGTGGTGATTTTATTAAATATGATAAGAAACATCTTAGAGTTTCCTTCTTCCCTCGAAAATATCCTTTCACAAATTTGTACACGTTCTTTGCTCTCAAAATCTATTTGGTTCTCCTACTCTGCATTACCATATTTTTTTCACAAATAGCTCGTTGTAATCAACTCCGACACATTGATTGGTAACTCATTCTTAACATGAATTTCTTAAAATATTTCCATTACTTGATATGCTCGATGATGTCGTACCCATTGAATTTCACTTTGAGTATGTGTATGCAAAAAGGACTGTTTGTCGGCAAAATAAGGCCAAAAAATAATATCAACCTTATCAAATACATCTTCTCATCGACTCCTGCATACCACCATGACACATAAATTGATTCAGATATTCACTTTTTCTGAGAGAAAATTTAGCCATCATCCATTACCACGAGATTTTATTTCTTAACACAACATATGCAAGTACTTGACAAGTGCTACGGGTTTGCATAAAAATTATACAAATTTTCTACTCATGTTATTATAGATTAATTTGTGTTGTTTATATGTAAGGAAGATGTCTCCATTCTTTCCTCTTTCACTCTCTAACAAAAAGTTTACTATATTACTAAATTATTTATTTGATAAACAAAAACTACCTTCTAAAAATATTGAATAACACACACTTTCACCACATTTAATTATCTACAAAATCCTACACATGGATGCTAAACCCTAATAAGCTGAAAATTTTACAATAGCTAAAATTTCATATTTTGTATGTGATTCGGTGAGAACACATACCAATTTTTGTCTGAAGAGGAAATAAAAATGTTTCCATAAATCAAAGCCTAAAATACTCGACACTTGTCATGGTGAGATTTTTCAATTGATGAATAAAGTATCTCACTTATGCATTGAAAAATAGAATAGAAAGGAAAATGTTAAGAACATAAACTCAAAAATTATCTATTTATAGTTATATATAAGCTGAAAAAATCGAACTACTAATTTCATTGGCATGAGTTTGAGAGGGCACGTGTATGATTTTAGAGTGATTTCACGTTAAATGACTAATTAATGGATGGCAATAATTACATGCTCGAAAAGAGCACACACATTTTGAATGAAACATGAACTTTTAAATTGAAAATTTAATATATTTACGAATTTAATGGATAATTAATGTAGTGAAAGCTGCAGCATTAATGAGCATTTTTTCATACTGAAAATGGTTATCATTAATACTACATTATAGTATTGTAAAAGAATTAATGTAAGAATTTAATATTATAATTTTTGTACTTGTAAATAAAATCCCCTATATAATTTGGGTAAAATAAAGGCACTTAATTCTTATCTTTGCCACTTGAAGTACGACTCTTGATTACCTATTTAGATATTTGTGTTGATTTTAGCCATAAATAATTTATAATATTTTTATAAATGCTCACACATGGATTTTATATTTAATATTTGGGAAATCGATTTTTTAATATACATTTACTTATAAAATTAATTAAAAAATTATTAAAATTTACATCGATATATTTTTTAAACTAATGAAATTTCACAGAGAATAATTGGTATAAAATAACACTTTCTTTGTATTTTTTGAAGGAGGGTGTTTGAAAAAGTACCCGATTAACCAAACAAAATTTGACAAGTGAGTTATGAAACTTTTATATGACCCAAAAATAAAAGCGAGGACATGACCGCGTTGAAATACGAGGATAGAATTTTTTTGACTTGCTTGACACATAACATGGCCAGCGACATGTAAATCACCAAGTATCGCCACTAACAACGAGAACTGACTTGATACTGAGGATGGCCATAAAGCTGCACCTGGGAAATGTTCACACGCCTCGAGGAATAAATTACTTTTCTTTTGACGAAGACCAGACATACGCCAAGTCGATCGCCGAACACACTTACTGAGTTGGGGCCGGTGACAATGAGATATTCTTGAGGGAGTTATTTATTTTAATAAGACATCTTACGGAACGCTTCGCTTACGTTTTCAAAAGGAGACTCGAAGATATGATTCTTCTGATTCATCTTTACCCAGGCTAAGTTTATTCTTTTTTACCTATTAAGGTAATCATCTTTATATCTTCTACATATTTGTCATTTATTTTGTAGTCGTTATTTGGAGAGAAAGGGGGTAAATTTAATTGAACTGCAAGGCCGTCATGCTTAACACCTACTCTGCTGCTAGAACTTGTTCATTACCTTGCTATGATCGAGAATCCAAGTATTGAAAAATCAAGAGGAGACTTACAAGTATCACAGGAAGGGAGTTAAGGTAAAGTTAAATTCCCTACTTTAGGATTTCATTAATTATTACCAAGGTTTAATAGGAGCTTGAGGGTTTCTCCGTATTTGTGGTATTAACGCTTTTGCTTAGAAGCTTGGCCGAGAAGGAGTTTATCAAAGGAAACTACCTTACTTTCGAGAATAAGGTGAGAGATAAAGATTGTGTGGTTTAAAAATTGTTTTCTCCACATTTATTAAAATCTTAATATCTTAGAACTGACCCATAGATTTCCCTTTAATTTCATTTAATAATCCCATGAGAGGGGATGGTATTCATTGAGTGTAGCTAGGGGTATGAGGTTATATAATGTTGCTTACCGATGATAGTCCACCGCCCTCGATTAGCTTAAGGAATTTCTTGCTCTCGGAGTTGGTGACCCCCTATATTACTTTATTTGAATGCGACACTTTTAATTTAACTTCCAGGAAGCGTTTAAAATCCCATGTTAGTTTACTTATGACACTTACTATTACTAATTCATGGCAAATATTTAACTCATAATTTGTTCTCTGAGGCCAAGTTGAAGGCAATGCTCGTGCTCATTACTTGAGAACCGAGCAAAGATTACATCATTTCTTAAAATACTTGATACTCCACAAGGTCACTCAAACCTGATTATGTTGATTTTTCTTATAATTTCAAGATGAGTGGAGCAATACTGAGGTTTCCAAAGTTCGAGATGACAAAGTCCACGATACTTTATACTTAGGAACTGACTAATCCCTATTGCAAACTTTCCAGCACAGATGTGTAACAAAAGTTGAAACTGACATAAAAGGAGTTTAAGCGAGGGATCTTCTCAAGCTGAGGTTGTTGACAAAGAGTCTACAAATCTGTCCCTCATCTGCACACAAAAATCCATCTGCAGAAAAGGTGCTGCAAAGAGTCGAGTTCACGGGGCCCAGGCAAGATAAGGCTACACAAGAACCACCATAACTGTTATCTAGCAATATCAAAAAAAAAAGAAACGCTTCAATACGAAGGTGGTTTCAAACCTGCTAAACACTTTATTAACACGTCAAGTTATAGCGAAGTCTTACATCCATGCCACCGATCATAGAAGGAGAAGACCTTGTACTTTAGTTGAGGAGCAAAACAACGAAAGTAATAATCGTATGTGAATGGCCACTTGGCTTTATAAGGAGATGTAAAAAGTCTGGCAAGGCGAGAATTCCCATTGAGTAGAGTGAAATAGCAATGAATTTACAAGATTGAGATTTGATATAAATAGGCCATGACCATGCTAGGATTTTGTCAAGGGGGTACCAGCTTGCACTTAAGTACAAATAATGCGCCCACATTTCTAAAAGAACAAAGTTGATCGAAGCCCCGAAAAGGGAAACACGGGTTTGAGAAATTAACACAAAAGCCATGTATAAATGAGGTTTGAAACTGGAAATCAATTTAGGTATTGCACCTGCAAACATAAGTTTGAAGTGAAGGCCAGAAGTACTTCTACTGGTTTTGACCATTAACTACAAGGAGATTTGCAATCATCGGGAGGGGTCAAAGTCTTACCTGAGGCTAATGCTTGAGCAAAGAGAGAAGGGGAGGTTCCGTCCGGCGGGAGTATCTGAGTAATATCATCAGCGAGTTTTTATAACGCCCAAAGGGGTTTTACCCGAACCTCCACTTCTTGAGTGCTAATGTTTTGGTTAATTTGAAATAAATTGCCCACATCCCCAAAACAACCATGACTTTTATGCAAACCACAGGTAACCGCGATCCCGCGTAAACGTCGCCGCAATTACAAACATAACTTCAAAGTGACATTTATCAAAACAAAACCTCCTTTATGAATCCACTTAAGACTTATCGAATGAAAGAGATGAGTTTTTTTTTCCAGAAGAGTTAATCACATTTAAGGAAATTTCCATCACATGAACTATTCTGATAATTACATTCACTTAAAAATGACCAATATTAATTACTAGTGTTAACATTAGGGAAAGGAAAAATAATGCAGGTTAGGAAGGGATGGAAGAGGCGCCAGTCATAAATAGTGCGAGGAGAGTTAGAACAAAAGCCCCCATTCTAGCAGTATCGGTGAGGGTATTCGATTCGCGGTATGAAACCTCCACGACTTAGATTTGATCAAGAGAAGCTGGTATGCCCAGTTCAGAGTTGATTAGGCACAATGGTAGAACTTGCCACGAAGGATAGCCTTAAAAATCCTAGAAACAAGATTAAGGATAGTATAGAAATCTAAACATACAGAGACGGAGAATCACAGATTGCACTTTGAACCCTTTTATTCTACAGGTCTTAAAGCCAGAGAACTCCTAATTTGGCTAGGCCACGCATTGCTCGCACAATCCTACAACCTTTCTTTCGATGCCAAAGGGTATGTGAAAGGGACTTCTGAAGGGAGCTAAAAAAATGCATCAAAATAAAACTTGGAATCTGCTAAGGGAGGAGCTTCCACGGATTATACGTAGCTTACTTGGCCAGTGAAATGCCGAAATGTTAGATAGTCAACACCAACAACTTACTGACTCAATGTGAGAGAAGAAGTAATACATAAACAAGCGAGAAGAAAGTCTATCATTCAAGTAAAGAGAAACATAACATTGGAGGAAGAGGCACACGCATCCTTTCAGCCCAGCACTACTCGACGATAAGCTAAAACAATAGAAACAGCGAAGGAAATCTCTATCACGACATCAGTATGTGAAATAATACTGGAAGGAAAAGTGAATTTGATTGCTGATGTATAAATATAATAGAGTAGAAAGGTACCAAAATATCTTTCCTATTTCCTCCGGCATCAACGATCATATAGACTCTACACGGGCCGACGCAAGAGCAATAGCATAGAGGCCAGGATGTGAGTAAATGCACCATTAGCGTGTCGAAGAGGGCCAAATGCTTGATAGCTGGATGCAGCCGGACAGGCAGAATTTATGATTGGAGTCCTTTCACAAAAACCACCTCACACCGCCTGTAGTATGCTTGCCCAGGGGAAACAACCGAGATTGTCTTCCATCTTCCTCTTCAGCGGTCCTATGAGATCATCGAGAGGCATTTATCGACGAAGTACTCAACCAGAAAAGTGCATGATGAATAAAGCACGATGCCCTTGGCCATAAGACAACCCAATTAAATAGAAAAATACCATACAAAATGACAAAGTTGGAGAAAAGAAATATCAAGAGATGCTCTCCTCGTGGTCTCAGCATTAGTTCTGCCAGATTTTCTCATTTCTGCTCTACCAGTGGCTTTCATTTCCTTGAGCGGGTACTCTCTGCTTTTCCTAATCTCCACCTACTCTTCTTCTTGCTTTTCATCCCGGAGGATGCATACCATACATCAGATTTGATGAAGTAAACAACATAGTCAATCCTCTGCTTACTCGGGAAAATGCTTTTTGAAAGTGAAATAAATCTGATTCCTTCTGCTTATAAGCTCTGAGTTTCATACCCAGTGCACCTTATTATAGTGCCGAAGTCAGCCCATTTCTTACAACCTTGCTTCTTAGCAGCACGATAATCTCTCCATAGGACATTGAAGTTTGTTTCAACTGTGCGTAGAAGAATTTATTCGGGGACCTCCTTGAATTGCTCTCATATTGGGCGACCTAGTCTAAGGCAAACAAAATAAGATGGCTTTAAAGCAAAACAAAGATCTCTTAGTATGAAATCCATATCCAGCCAAAAGCAGTCCCTGAGCTACATCCTCAATTAAGGTTGACCCAGGTTCACTGGGTGCTTGATGGCTCACACTCCCAGCTCTAGAAGGCATCTGTGTAATGATCGCAAACCTTTTCTTTGGATTTGAGGGCAGCGTGAGCTTTCTCTCGGTGAAAACATTACAGATAGCTTGTAAAGGGTGTGATAATTCCATGAGAACCCTTATGCACCATGAAACGGTGACTCAGAGGAGTTCCTTAAAATTCTGAAAGCGAATAGTAACCGTGGAATATTGATATACGACGGATCCACGCCAAAGAGATTGTCTTCCATGAGTTAAATCGTAGAAGACAAGCGAGAAGTCAAAAGAGAGTAATAACGATAAATTTCATGGTGCATACAAAGTAACCTCCTACGCGGCAGTGATTTTGTGATATATGAAGGAGAATGTCGAATTTGAGGATACGGTGGCCCAGATGGATAACAGCGGATTGGGATGCTTTGCTCGTTGGAAGCACTCAAAGCAGCCTGCCTCAGCACATGACATATGTTGCCTCGTTAAGAGGTTGTTCAGGCCTCTTGTGGATACGGCAGGCTTGCCTCGCCAGCACCCAAAGAAAATGGAGAACACGCCTGCCTCACTCGCGGATAGCTTTGCGCGCGGCCAAAGAAGCAGGGCGCCTTTCTCCCCCAAATGCATCAGAAACAACAAATAACCATGTAGGGATCTGCACACCGAGCGTAAGGCGTGAGGAGGTTTCGTACGGCCGAGGGGAGAGAGATAAGGACGTGCAGGGAGAAGCAGGAGGAAGCATCTCGCCACACATTCAGCGGCAGGCTCCATCCCAACCATCAAATCAGCCCAAGCTGCGCCGCCCATTGAATGGGGATCAAAACAGCCTCTGGGATGAAAAGCGCGTCCTGAAGCTCCATTCCCACTTATGACACGAGAAAAGAGCATTGGCGGTCATAAAATAATTTGCATGTTGGTGGTTTGCTTGGGGAAGCCCACGGTGGCGGAGGCGGAGTGGAAGAAAAATATGATCGAGTTAGGGCATTACACACTTAGCTATGTGAATCGAAGACTCACACTTGGTGTGTGGTCGAGACTCCTGGCAGGAAGTGTGGTCGACCACTATCACTTAGAAGTGCGAGTGAAATGTCTGACCTAAAGGGGATCACCTTAGACATGCAACTACTCCCAATACTTGCTTAAGAAACTTTATAAATGGCAATTCCCATAACAACTTTATGCTTGTGCTGCTGAACAGATTTTATATAAATTAACCTTTCCAAGAACATGGTCACCTTTTAAACATGTGAGTCACACGTATTAGTTCACTCTAAATATTTGAATCATATCTTATATAAAATCAAAATGTCTAAATGACCATCAAATTTAACACCATTCAAGGATGTTAAATTATAAAATGAATGAAATATATCTTAGAAAGTATTATTTGGATAGGATTTTGAAAGTCGATGTTTATTGAAGTTTGAATAGAGTATAATAAATATTCGTATATGTATGATGATAATGAATATTAATGTGTAGCGTAAATAGCAATAATCATTTCAGAATTTATCTTAAATGCTACCCAAATTCTACATTTTCTCAGAATTTGGGTGAAGGAGAGTTTAAGAGATGTTAAGTAGGATATTTCACTTTTGTTTTTCATTGTGATTTGAAGCATTTGATTTAACCTTAAAATGTTATTAGTGTTTCTCGTTTTAATTCTCTATACTGAAGCAATATTTAAGTGGCGCTAAGCTACTAATTTAATCTTTTATGTGTGGATATACATGAAGTAGAATTTTATATGAAGAGGATAATGGCTTTGGTTACCTCACAATGATTTTTTGATAGTTACGAAGGGAATTGTATATCCGTTTAAAACTACATGAATTTCATGAAATGGAGTCTATACTTATTCGTTACTTAATAATAGAGTAATCTGTATTTATTGGATAAAGTGAGACATCCAGGCACAGCTATTAGTTGTAGAATCACGGAATAAATTGAAAACGAGGATAATTATAGTAGTCTTATTTGGAATCCAGAAAGGCGCTATTATGGACCCAACTCTTTGATAGATAGTAAGAGGAGGAAGTAAATGGAAATACATGAAAACAAAAAGAACCTTTGAATGGAAATGAAAATAGAAACAAGCCCACTAAACATTATACATAAAATATTGCATTGATATCCATAACAATGGAGATAAATTCTTATATATCGCCACACATGTCTCGTTAAGTGGGACATTTAGCAATACGTAAC